>JASPKZ010006834.1:0-160000 GCA_030220185.1 Diploptera punctata | reverse complement strand
ATCAAAAATTAATTAATATTTTGGTTATAAACAGTTTCATTTGTTTCATTTTTATCCACTAGCGTGCATTCTTACAATGTTGCGATCCTTTGGCAATAAATAATATGATCTGGTTGCAGTGATGAACAAATGAACCATAACAAACGTTTCTTATTTGTTTTCAAATATCGCCGTATATATTAAATATATAAATATTTTAAAATAAGTATATTTAAATAATGATTTGTGAGTAAACAGCTAAATTTTAATCGTTAAATAGTACTAACAAATGTCATTCTTGATTTCCAAATTGTCTAGATAAATTCAATTTGGAAATCAATTGTGGCATTATTAATGATACATTTTAAATAACGCAACATTTGTAATAACGTCCGATAATTAAAATAGGATATATATTAATACAGGTACGAGTTGATTTTTATCAATCTTCACAGCCGATCCCCCTTAAATGCAATCGATAAATTATTGAACAATATTACCTTTACTATTGTAAGCAATTTCGATTATTATTATATCCAATCATTACGACATTTCTGATAATCTCTCCTGGGATCGGTGTACTGTAACCCACTTCTGAGGTTGGGGTACCCTGAAGGCGAGGTTACACTGCTCCTATGATATGATGGGTGATGATAATGGTAATGATGCGCCAGGAGAGGCCCTAATCCTAACCTTAATCTAATGAAGTGAATATGATGATTTTCGGGGACCGTTTGAGCCTTAAAGTTTTCTGACTTTTTTTTACAGGTGAGGAAAAACCTCACCCAAGAAACTTGTCCCGGTTGAGGATCGAACTCGGGCCCATTGCGTGAAAAGGCAGCACGCTACCTCGAGACCACATATTTCAAAGAAACTTCCAATATTGAAGGTTTATAGGTTCCTCAAATTTATAAACTTAAAATTGTATTTGTATTTAACATTTTGTATAAAAGTACGAAAAGGACAAGAGTTCAAAATGTTACGAATGTGATAATATGATAGTTGCTGAATATTTCGATACAGAACTTTACAAGTCAGCAAGAAACAGGGTAATTCGTACAGAGGTTTCTATGGGATGTTATATTAGAGATTGAATCACAACTTTCGAACTACAAAATTTACTAATATTTTTAATAGCTACTATTTTTCAGCTTTATATATAGATTTTTTTAAAATTTCAAGAATGTTTCTGTTATTTAACATATAAACTCCATGGCACGACAGGCCTAGAAGGCCCTTGGCTTAGCAGCCGGCTGCTGGCCTCACATCTACATGTGTTAATCACAGAAGTAAACGATCATCCTGCCAGTATAGGGGTGACAAGTGGTGAGAATGTCGGGTCCCCCAGCCGTTATAATTGGTTTTCTTAACCTGGAGTCGCTACTTATTGTAGCTACCCAAATTCTTCACGATGCTGGGTGGACACCGGTCCCATACTGGCAGAAATTCAATGAGAAAATTTCTTCCCCCATGGGGACTCGAACTAGCGAAAAGTGCCGTAGCTCTGCGCCAAGGATTCTTACCTTGAACACTCGGCTACGGCGCGGGACTTTTACCCAGGTTTCCTCAACCAAAATATACAATATTTTTTTCTTCCACACTTCCCGGTCTTGCGTGTCGCCTTCTATCATGTTTCTCTTCTACATGTTGTCTTGAGTTCCCTTTATCCACGTTGGCTTTGGTCTGCCATGTTGAAATGGATACCTCCTGGAAAATAGAAACGTGATATATATATATATATATATATATATATATATATATATATATATATATATACACAGTTGAATCCCTCAACTGAATATATATATATATATATATACAGTTGAATCCCTCAACTGACTCTATAGACATTTCTGTAGATGACTTAAATGAACATTTTACCTCAATACCCATGACACCTCCAGACAACAAGACTAAAATAGACATTCTTAAAGACTTATCCCCATCCCCCCATATAGGAAGAGATGCAGAATCTTGTGTTACCACACTTCGATTATTGTGACATTATATATAATGATCTAAACTATGCCTTGTCGCAGAGACTGCAGCGTGTTCATAATGCTTGCGTTCGATTCATTTTCAATATCCGCCGTTATGACCATATTTCCGAACACTTTAATAACCTCTCTTGGCTCCGTCTTACTGACTGACGTAAATTGCACTCTCTTTCGCTACTTTTCAAGCTTCTGAATTCCTACATTCCTACTTACCTGGCGTCCAGATTTGAGAAGTTATCCTCCTACCACAATATTGACACTAGGTCACAAGATAGCAGTCTGCTAACAATTCCTCTTCATAGCACTTCCTCCTATTCTACTTCCTTCACAGTAGCCTCCGCCCGCTCCTGGAATCTCCTTCCTCAAGATATCAGGGGTTGCCGCACACTTGGCACCTTTAAGTCACGCTTATACAGTTACCTGTTGTCTAATAATTAATTGTTCTCTATTTATTTAATTTTATGCTATGTCATTAATCTTTTCCTCGTTTTTTTTATATATCTTGTACATATTATATATTTAATTCGTTAAATTTAGAGTAAATCAAAATACATTATAAATATTAATTGTATTGTATTCATAACTTGTAATCGTTTATATATATATATATATATATATATATATATATATATATATATATATATTGTCATTTAGATTTAAGACTTTTCTTTTGTATTTTTTTTAAACCTGGTTGAGTGGTAGACAAGGCCTTAAGGCCTTAACTCTGCCAGGTAAAATAAAGCTATTATTATTATTATTATTATAAATTTTACTTTAACGACATTTCGCCTATAGACGTTAAAAAAGCACTCAAGCGGATTAAATCCAATGCACAAGGAACAGATAACATCAGCATTTTAATGCTAAATAAAATCATTGACATTATACTACCCACAGTGACTCATATTTTTAATGCTTCCCTTATAACTTCTATCTTCCCTACTGTCATGGAAATAAGTCTAGAGTCCCCGGCATTATTACCAAACAATATAGTACAACAACCAAATTAACCCCCTCTTTCGTAATGACTACCGACCGATTAGCATTCCTTCCGAAATTACCTAACACCCTGCGAACATTATGTACATAAGCAACATGACTGAATATCTCCAAGAAAATCACCTCCTTGATCCTTATCAATCCGGCTTTAGATCTGGTCATAGCACAACCACAGCTTTGCTAAAAATTACTGAAGGTATTGGTGAAGCCGTGGACAGACGTCAATTGACTCCTTTAACCTTACTTGACTTCAGCAAAGCTTTTGACACAGTAGACCACGACTTACTTATGATAAAGCTCAAGCACCTACACTTGTCTGACAGCGCTGTATCCTGGTTCGACTCATACCTGCACGGTCGTCAACAATACGTTTCATTAAACTCTAGATCTTCGTCTTGGCGCAACGTGCCGGCTGGAGTCCCCCAGGGCAGTGTTCTCGGACCTCTTCTTTTCTCAATGTACATAAATGGCTTGCCAACTTACTAAAGCACTGCCGTTATCACCTCTACGCTGATGATCTCCAAATTTACCTACATTCACCTCCTCATTCTCTCTATAACAGCTTGATGAAAATGAATGACGATCTCATATCCATCTTTAACTGGTCTTCAAGTATCGGTCTAAATCTAAATCCTAACAAGTCACAAGTAATTCTAATGGGACAACAAAGACTGCTTACAACCTTTGACATATCTACACTTCCAAACATTACTATAAATAATATAATTATCCCTTATTCTTCTTCAGTAATAGATCTTGGACTACATCTAGACGCAAATTTAATCTGGCAAACACAAGTGAAGCACATATGTAAAAAGACTTTCTCCATCTTACGTTATCTTAGACGTTTAAAGAATTTTCTCCCAGTTTCGTTAAAACAAATCCTTGTGCAGAATCTTGTGTTACCACACTTCGATTATTGTGACATTATATATAATGATCTAAACTATGACTTGTCGCAGAGACTGCAGCGTGTTCATAATGCTTGCGTTCGATTCATTTTCAATATCCGCCGTTATGACCATATTTCCGAACACTTTAATAACCTCTCTTGGCTCCGTCTTACTGACAGACGTAAATTGCACTCCCTTTCACTACTTTTCAAGCTTCTGAATTCCTACATCCCTACTTACCTGGCGTCCAGATTTGAGAAGTTATCCTCTTACCACAATATTGACACTAGATCACAAGATAGCAGTCTGCTAACAATTCCTCTTCATAGCACTTCCTCCTATTCTACTTCCTTCACAGTAGCCTCTGGCCGCTCCTGGAATCTCCTTCCTCAAGATATCAGGGGTTGCCGCACACTTGGAACCTTTAAGTCACGCTTATACAGTTACCTGTTGTCTAATAATTAATTTTTCTCTATTTATATAATTTTATACTATGTCATTAATCTTTTCCTCTTTTTTTATATATATTGTACATATTATATATTTAATTCGTTAAATTTAGAGTAAATCAAAATACATTATAAATATTAATTGTATTGTATTCATAACTTGTAATCGTTTATATATATATATATATATATATATATATATCTTGTAATTTAGATTTAAGACTATTTTTTTTTGTCTGTATTTTTTTAAACCTGGTTGAGTGGTAGACAAGGCCTTAAGGCCTTAACTCTGCCAGGTAAAATAAAGCTATTATTATTATTATTATTATTATTATTATTATATATATTTTACTCGTCATATTTTTGGTGGAAATTTCATACATAAATACAACACTTAGCAAAGAATATTTGAGAATCCCACACAAGCTTAATCCTTAAATTAAAAATGTATCCGATACACCAATTGGATTTTTATTTTATTATTCCGGCTTTTACAATGAATATACATTTTTCCGGTACCCATGTTCACAGTTAACTACACATTTGTTTCAACAAATTTTTCCATTCTTGTCTGTTCATCCATATATTTTCTCCTATTTCCCATTCCCTCTTAGTTTCATTGATTCCCTGAATCCAAGTAATATTTGGCCTACTCTTCTTTTTCCTTCCCTGTGGTACCCAATCCATGATTATCTTAGGTAGTCTTCCTTCTTCCATCCTTCTAATGTGTCCGTACCAATTTAATTGTTTCTTCTTTATAAAATCTATTGGATTCATTCATTTAATAATTTTAATGAAAACAGATGAAAACTAACGAGAAGAAATTACTTACTTTTTTAGAATTTCACAATATACCTAATAATAACAGTTATGCACAAGTTTGTTTTCACTGCGGTCCGCCACATTTAAATAACTAACACGAGAAATAAGTCTTTTGCCAATTTAAGGTTTAATATGGTAATATTCAGACAATTAGATGAGTAAATTTGGAATTGTAATGCCTCTAAAATATTTCCTTGTTGAGAAATGTTATGTGGTTCAGCTAAGTTAAATACGTCAGAAATGGGGTTGGCTTGTAACTAAGATTGGGGCTTTTTCTGGGGATTAGGGCTTTGGTTGGCGAAGTCTTGAGTTGGAAAATTACAGTATAAAGATCCGCGTTTAAAGAGTCATTCTAAAGTTTGACTCTTAAGTTTATTTCAGCTGTTTAGGTTTTCAAACTATGTAAGTGGCTAAATCTTGCCACTCATTCTCTCTTACTCGTCCTTTATCTACTCACTGTTCAGAAAATCCTGTGCCACTTTAATGCACTCTACTCTTAAAGTCTGCTTTTCCTCCCTTCTTAAAGAGAATGCCCTCAAGAAATTACCTCATCTTACGCCACATCCCAAATCATGAAGTTGGTCATATTTATTAATGGAACAATTTCTGTGTACCTGGTTTTATTTCAATCAGTTTATTCCTTGGTGATGGTATGCAGAAGTATACAACAACAATAATAATAATAACAACAATAATAATAATAATAATAATAATAATAATAATAATAATAATAATAATATAATAATAATAATATTATAATATAATAATAAATATTAATAAATAATAATAATAAGAATAATTAATAATAAATAATAATAAATATAATAAAAATCATAATAACTACTACATAAATACTAAATAATAATAATATAATAAGAAATCCTCATCCTAATCCTCTCCTACCTCATAATCCCCTACATCATCCTAAATAATACTCAACCTCCTACTCCCTCCTCCTCCCTCCTCCTCCCTCCTCTCCCTCCTCCTCCCTACATCCTCCTCCCTAACAATCCACTCCTCCTCCCTCCTCCTCCCTCCTCCTCCCTCCTCCTCCCTCCTCTCCCTCCGCCTCCCCTCCTCCCTCCGCCTCCCTCCTCCTCCCTCCTCCATCCCTCCTCCTCCCTCCTCCTCCTCCTCCTCTCCTCCCTCCTCCTCCCTCCTCCTCCCTCCTCCTCCCCTCCTATCCCTCCTCCTCCCTCCTCCTCCCTCCTCCTCCCTCCTCCTCCCTCCTCCTCCTCCTCCTCCCTCCTCCTCCCTCCTCCTCCCTCATCCTCCCTCCTCCTCCCTCCTCCTCCTCCTCCTCCCTCCTCCTCCCTCCTCCTCCCTCCTCCTCCTCCTCCTCCTCCTCCTCCCTCCTCCTCTCCTCCTCCCTCCTCTCCCTCCTCCTCCCCCTCCTCCCTCCTCCTCCCTCCTCTCCCTCCTCCTCCCCTCCTACCTCCCTCCTCCTCCCTCCTCCTCCCTCCTCCTCCCTCCTCCTACCTCTACTCCCTCCTCCTCCCTCCTCTCCCTCCTCCTCCCTCCTCTCCTCCTCCTCCATCCTCCTCCCTCCTCCTCCTCCTCCTCTCCTCCTCCTCCCTCCTCCTCCCCTCCTCCCCTCCCCCCCTCCTCCTCCTCCCCTCCCTCCTCCTCCCTCCTCCTCCTCTCCTCCCCCTCCTCCTCCCTCCCTCTCCTCCTCCCTCCTCCCCTCCTCCTCCTCCCTCCTCCTCCCTCCTCCTCCTCCTCCTCCCTCCTCCTCCCTCCTCCTCCCTCCTCCTCCCTCCTCCTCCCTCCTCTCCCTCCTCCTCCCTCCTCCTCCCTCCTCCTCCTCCTCCTCCCTCCTCCTCCCTCCTGCTCCTCCTTTCTTTCTTTCTCTCGGCCTCCCGCTTTTCCCTTCTTGCCTCTCTTTCTGTGCCTCTCGTTATTCCTTTTCCTTCTCCTCTCCTCGTCTTCTTCCGTCCTGTTGTCTCCTTCCCGTTCCTTATTTCTTGCCTCCCTGAGTTTTTCGCGTCTTTTCCTTTCCTTTCTTCTTTCCAGTGATTTACAATTCCCATGTTTTTCTGGATAACCTTTTTTCTCGCATTCATGGTACACGTCCATACCAATTTAATGCCTGCATCTTATACAATCTAATATTCAATATTTAATATTCATTTTTCTCTCATGACATTATTTCTTAGATTTTCCTATTTTGAACATCTTGCTGATCTCCTCAAGAAATCCATTTCCACCGACATAAGTTTTTGTTGAATTTCCAATGCTGTTATTGGTCCATCTTTATTTATTCTGTTCTTAATATCACTTTCTTGCCTATCCTTTTTATCTATTTTACCCCCAAATATTCAAATGCTTCACATCTTCTAATATATAAACTAATAATAATAATGATGATAATAATAATAATAATAATGATAATAATAATAATGATAATGATAATAATAATAATGATAATAATGATAATAATAATAATGATAATAATAATAATAATAATAATAATAATAATAATAATAATAATAAAAGACCTCTATTCACATCCTCGGACCATACTAGTGAATTGTAAGCAGTATTAAGAAATGTTGGATTTTAGGAAAACAATAAACAAATATATTTACATGCACAGCGCATGTGAACGCAGAGGTTTCATTAAAATCGCGCATAGCCTATACAAAATGAAAAGGAAAAGAATGTTTGTAAGAACTAAGAAGTGGTGACGAGAAATAAAATTGATAATACATATGTTTACCATAAGTTTTTATTTTCTAAGGAAACATCGTAAGAAACAAATTATCAACAATTTGCGATTAACCAATGTTAGAATGAGGCGTATTTCTCTTTAGTGTTTAATAATGTCTATTACATATTTCACTTGACGCTTTTATTTACTTGGCCTACGTATAAATCCATATTTAAATTGTGATTAATATCTCATAATTAAGTTCTTCTTACAATGCATAATTAATTAGTTTGTAACTGGTGAAGGTCAGTTTGTGCGTAATAATTACAAAACCTACATTTACATAGATTATTATCACAAACTTTATAACATTATGACTATTGTTTCAATGTAAGCACTGCTTGCTTACGTAATCTTAATTAGATTAATACAGGATTATTTAATTATTAAGTAGCTGCTTTATTGTCATGGTAGGTCATTAAGATAGATTCATTTGTCAGCAACAAACGGTAACTTGGTAAAGAAAATTGGTACGTAAATTGACACCGGCCTCTTTGTTTTTATTGTCAGCATTCCTGGCTACAGATCAAGAGGCCCTGAGTTCGATTCTCGTTCTCGGATGTATATGGAATTATCCACATTCCATCTGGGGATAGTCAAGTCCATTCCCTGCTCACTTTTTCAAGTCAGTTTCGTGCCAAGTGTTCAGTCCAAGAATCATTTTCATTTCTATTTCATTCCGTCCGTAATTCTCGCAACACAAGACAGTTTCCTTCCCATTTTGCAGCCTTAGAACTGCCTGTATTTTAGTAATTCAATTTTATTCAAAGTATGTGTAGGTTAAACATATTATTTGTAACATTTTTGTTCTAAAATGTAGTTGGATTAAATTGTTTGTAAAAATTAAGTATCGTGGGCTTAAGCACCTGTCACTTTCAAATAAAACTTACACGATTAACATCATCAAATTTAATCTCGTAATCCGTCCTTGTTAGAATTCAGTCTGTTTGAGGAAAGATAGCAAATGAAGAGTGTGTGTGTGTGTGTGTGTGTGTGTGTGTGTGTGTGTGTGTGTGTATATGTATATATATATATAACTAACTCACTGGCTCTGTCAAACCCATAGGTACATGGCCGCGCGGACATAAGCTCTCCATGCATCCCTATCCTGAGCTAATGTTTTCCAATCAACCCCTGATAATCTATTGCCCTCAAATCATGGATAATGTGATTCTCCCACCTCATTGTTGGTCAACCAACTGGTCGTTTTCCCTCTGGTTTTCCTACCAGAAGTTTCCATGCACCTCTTTCATCCCCCATACGTGACACATGCCCTGCCCATCGCAGTCTACGAGATTTAACTGATATATATATATAATGTCCTCCGCTGTGGTCTCGAGGTAGCGTGCTATCTTGTCAAGCAGGTGGCCCGGGTTCGATTACCGGTCGGGACAGAATCCTGGATGAGGTATTTTTCGGGGTTTTCCTCACCTCTAAGACAAATATCAGGAAGCTTAGGGCCCAACGGTCCTCGAAAATCATCCGGCCATCATTATCATCCTTACCATTATCATCATCATCCCTCACCGGTGTTGAAAGCAACGGGAAGCTACCACACCTATAATTCCCTAGTAAAGGTGCAAAGCATAGCATTAAAAATGCTATGATTGCAGTGAATGACCTGCTCTCGGGCAGAACTACTATGGATGGATGAATATTTAAGTTACAAAGAAAAAAAAACTAGAAACATAGATCAGTAGAAATGCTCATCCTACTGAATACAAAGATTCTGATAGAAATATGCCCATATATGTTAAAGCGTGTAGAAATAAATTGAATTGAAAGGATAATAATAATGGAATGTAACAAAATGTAAAATATGTATGATTTAGAATAAAAATCTTTCCTGCTCTTGAGAATGGTAATTGAAAGCGTGAAAGTAGCGTGCTCTGAGTTGTGGGAAGCAGATGAAAGAGATGTGTTAGTTCAGAGCAGAACACGTTGACTAATTACATCACATCTGTCATCGCTCAGGAACACTCATCGCTTGTTTGGGACGTACAAGGCGAATGCAGTTTTTCATCTTTACTTCACAGCATCTCTCACATATGTAAATGTGGCAACATTGTAAGCTGTCGGATAGGAAAGGGGTTTGAGGTTGGGGTGAAGAATGACTGCCATCTCCTAAGGGTGCCTCCATCTCTAGAATGGAACGCAGACGGCCAGGTAGGTCGGGTCACATCCCAATGTACCCTTCAGCGAGGTCCAGAAACAGGTATCTGAGTAACACTATCATAACACATGCAACTCTCGCGCGCACCTTTTCTTTTTATTAATCCCTCTCATATTACTGCATTGTCCACTTAAACAATGATAAATCACCTTTATCTACTTCTGTTCTCAAAAGTAGTCCATGTTATGACAATTTTTATACTTGTGCAATGCAACAGAGCGTGTTCTTATTGTTATATGCAATGAAAAACAAATTAGATTTACATTTATTTACCTGGTGGAGTTATGGCCATGTGGCCTTCTCTTCCATTCACCACTCACCACGACAAACATATGTTACATTTAAATACAAAAATTACAGTAATGGTACATACTAAACAATTAGTTATCTATTTAATTAAATAAAAATAAAACTTAAAGTTTTATATGATTTTTATATTTATTACAATATAAATTCCTAAAGCTGTTTCGGTACTTTGTACCTTCTTCAGACATGATTACAAACTTATGAATTTTGTTATTATATTCAATCATTTGTAATCATGTCTGAAGAAGGTGCAATGCACCGAAACAGCTGTTACGAATTTATATTGTAATAAATATGAAAATAAAATATAACATTGTTTTATTTTTATTTAATTAAATAATTATGGATTATCATCAAGAAAACGCCAAATCAATTGATTAATTAATTAATTAATTATCTGGTCAAACTGAACAATAATGAAATAATGTCTAATAATACAATAAAATTTAATACTATTAAAATTAGACTAGTGAAAGAATGTATACACAAAGGTGTAACAACTCTAATCTACTATACATAAAAAAGAAATTTAAAAAAATACAAAGAAAGTAATAAACTATAATTAGCTTATATATACAAGGCACCAGGTAAATATATTTACAAATCTTAATACTATTTTTATTAAATAATGAGAAAACAAGTTATTAATTGCTATATACCTAATTTATTTAGTAACATGTTACGAGTTATAACAATTTTTCCGAAGCAATAATGAAATTGGCAACATGAATCATAACTAACAACTCATTGCACTATCGAATCCGTGTGTTCATGGTCGTACGGACATAAGCTCTATACACACCCCTATCATGAGCTAATATTTTCCAATCACACCTGTATAATCTACTTCCCTCAAATAATGGTTAATGTTAACCTCCCATCTCATTCTTGGCCTACCTACTGAGAATTTTCCGTCTGGTTTTCCTTCAAGGAGTTTCCATGCCCATCTTTCATTCTGGATTCGTGCCATATGTCCTGCCAATCGAAATCTATGAGACTTAACTGTTCCTATTGCATCTGTTTTGCCGTAAAGATCATAACGTATCCCTCTGTTATTTAGTCTTCTCCATTCACATGTCTGTTTATCTCTCTTTGGTGCAAAATTTTTCTTAAGAATTTTATTCTTAAATAGTCATAATATTTCCTCAACCCTTAAAGTAAGATTCCATGTTTTGCATTATATAATATAGATGGAAGAATAACGGTTATATATATTTTCAGTATAACGCATTTTTTAGAGGAGTTGGGATGACAAAAATTCCTACAATACGTAATAGCATGTTTGTGAGCACCATGTTATAAAGTGTAACATTATTTCTCTATATCAACAATGAATCATATGTTATGCAAATTTATCACTGGTATTATAAATGTAGTAAGCAAAATTATATGTTACATGTATATTTTTTTGCTAATTTTGGACAAATACGAACATCTTTGTAATATTTTTCTTTCAACTCTTAAATTAAAAATCGATCCTAAAAGATACATCAGTTGGTTTCATACATTTAATTTTAATGAAAACAGATGAAAACTAACGAGAAGAGATTACTAAATTTATTTAGAATGTCCACCGCTGTGGTCTCGGGGTAGCGTGCTGCCCCGGTCAGGACAGTTTTTCTGCGTGAGGTTTTTATCGGGGTTTTTCCTCACCTGTAAGACAAATGTCAGGAAAACTTAAGGCCCAAACGGTCCCCGAAATCATATGGCCATCGCAATCATCATTCATATTCATCTTAGGATTAGGGACTCTCCTGGCGCACCATTATCATCATCATCACCCATCATACCATCGGGGCAACGTAACCCCGCCTTCCAGGCGCCCCAACCCCAGAAGTGGGTTACAAGTACGCCATGCCAGGAGAGAAATCAGGTATGTCGAAAGACAAACCTGGGACATTTGAAAAAAAAAATATAATTTCACAATATACGTAATAATAACAGTTATGCACGATTTCGTTTTCACTGCGGTCCGGCACATTTAAACAACAGACACGAGAAATAAGTGTATTGCCAATTTAAGTGTTAATCTGTTATGAATTACTTTTATCTACTTCTATGATAAAAGTAGTCGGTTAGTAGACGCTATTACTTTCCATGTAATTTAGTTAGATGAGTGTTACGAAGTATAACACCCTTTTTCAGAAATAAATAAATAAAGCAAAAATCGTAAGGATACAATTTTTCACTGGTATTATAGATTTAATAGACTTAATTTATTTATATATTATTTTTCTCAATTTTGGTAAATAATAATCAATGATGTAGATGAAGTATTGTACAGAGCTCCCAGAAAACAAGCACAATTCCCTCATTGGTCTTAGAATTTTCTCTACGTTCGAGTTCTAACTTGACTCACTCGATAATAAAGCTCACATTTGTAACAAGTTACATATCTGCGGTCGTAACAAAGACGTTTTAAGATGAAAAATTGACAAAATGAGTTGTGTGTGCTGTGATCACCTACCAATTCTCCTACTCGCTGTTAAAAAGTTCATTCCAGAAATGAAAATATGTTTGTTTATTGATAAAATAGTCCGTGTTTTCGGTTAAATAAGCACTTTCTTAAAAAGAAGCGATTTTGTCCTTAACAACCTATCCTAAATGGCCACGGATAAACAATATGCTGTTACGATTGCCAATTAATGTTTATTGACTTATAAATATGATCTAGAGAGAGGTGAACAATTTAGAAAATTACTGAATATAGTAATAAATTATATTTATATTAAATTATATTTATGTATATTTATATATTAAATTATATTTATGGGAATCCAGACGTAATAAAACAGTTTCATCTCGTAGATTGCAGTAGACAGGGCATTTGATACGAATGGGAAATGAAAGAGAGCCATGGAAATATCTTGTCGGAAAACCAGAAGGGAAACATCTAGTAGCTTGCCCACGAATGAGGCAGAAAAATGGCATTACTAAATAAAATTATAAAATTGAATATCTCTAAGGTAACCTACAATCTATTGGTTTAAAAATTTAAGGTTTAATAAAGTTTTATAATAAATGAAGTTGTAAAAAATATAATATAAAGTTTAAAAAGAAATTAATATTTTTAAGGTTCGGTATTCTCAACTTGGTTAAAATATTTTAAAATTTAAGAAAGTTTTTTTTTAATTTTTGTATTATAATTGTACATAATTATGGTCATCATCCTTATCATTATCATCATCCTTCACCGGTGTGGAAAGCAACGGGAAGCTACCGCACCTACAATTCCTTAGTAAAGCTGCAAGCATAGCAAGAAAATGCGATGATTGCAGTGAAGGACCTGACTTCGGGCAGAATTACTATGGATGGATGGTAACTAACACTTCAACGGAATTTTAACATGATTTTATTAAAATAATATTAACCATGAATTGAGGAAGATGAAGTATACAGGTAGCGATTAGAAAAATACTAGCTAATGATAGGGATGTATGGAAAGCATATGTCCCCATGGCCATGAACCGTGGAGTTCGGTATTGGAAGTGAGATATTTATCAGTATACATTTCTAAAATGGAATAGAGAATTGCACCAGGAAACAAAGTGTATTTTCCTATTAAAGAAGAAATTAATTTCCAAAAACGCAAAATTAGGTTATGTAGAGCAATGATTTGAGGGAAGTAGATTATACAGGGAGTGATTGGAAGGCATTAGCTCAGGATAGGGATGTATGAAGAGCTTATGTCCGCGCGGCCATGAACCTACGGGTTCGATAGTGCCAGCGAGTAAGTAAGTAAGAACAATAAGAAGACCAGTGGTGTCCTGGCATTTGAGTTATGGGTACTGAAAGAGTCGAACCAACAGAAGTTATTAGAATTCAAAAGGAAACTTTAAGACGAATTTTTGGCTATGACAAAACATTTTATGACTCCAGGAGAATTAAAAATAATGTGGAACTAAATAATCTAATTAAACATTAAACGTTATATTAATTTTATTATAGGTCAGAGGTTAGGGTGGTTTTGACATGTTAACAGAATATCGAATTGAATATCTATCAAAATAAATCTCCGCAAGATTAAGCGGTAGACCTAAAAATAAATGGGAAAATATCATAAAGGATATCAAACGAATGAACATCAAGAATTGGCCTACCTATATCCGAGATTTTACACGCGCGAGACATTTTTTTCAGAAGACCAAAACCTTGAAGTAGAGGGTTACAGTGCTGCAAATTGCTGGAATATTATTCATACAAACAGCAGGAAACATATCTTGTAACATATACTATTTTCGTTAAGGACGTTTTCTACAATACAGTAGTTTTCCTTCAACCGAAGGTTATTTTACTTCTCCACAAATTCCTCTCTTGAGCATCTTCTTCTGTCTTCTGAGAGGAAAACACAGGATAGGGATGTATGTACAACTTATGTCCGCGAACCTACGGGTACGGTAGTACCAGTGAGTTAGTTAATTGCTGCTATAGTGTTAGCTGATATTTGTCTATATATATATATATATATATATATATGCTTTATGTATTTTGTCATGGTCATTTTTTATGTGTAGGCCTACTAAATAGGATGGGTGAATAAATATATGTAAAAAGTCTAAAAAATATTTTAACGAGTCTACCTCAATAATAGGTTTATTACTTCGGAACTCGCTAAAATGTGATTACGACTTCAACTGTTAAAAAAGATGGTTTAAGAAACTGAAAGTGTTGATTGTTGAATCGAAAGTTGTCGTATACAGTATGTACACCAGCGTCTATGTCCCCACAGGCCATCTCGATTTGCCTTCACTTTACTTAACATATTCATTCTGTGAACGTTAATTAAAATAATTTAACTTTTTAATCTCATCAGGTTGATGTCACTTTTGCACAAAGTTTCTCATTTATAAATACAAGCTAAGTAATTACATTTCTGAGGTCAGAGATAGCCTGCGGATCGCGCTGTATTAAGAAATGAGATTAAAGATTGCACCTAGTGAACCCGGCATCTGCATCATATGCCAACTGATATTCTACGACTTCATCAACGCTTGTTTATAGCCTTAAATATAATTTCCGCTACCTCAAACGAGGTGAGGAACCTGTTAATGCGAATTGGAGTTTATATCTAACGCCATTCGATACATGAGATGCGCCGAGTAGCTACCGAAATGTAGTCCTCCACATGTTTTGGTTTTATGTTCCAACCTTTACGACGTGCGATATTCAGGGCTGTCTAATATCTTCTCGAAAACTTGTTCAGTCAAACAGAATGTTTGTTTCTCGTTTGTCTCAAACAATAAAGATTTAAAAAAAAGGGTCTTATTAATCATTTTATTTATGTTTGACGGTCGAGACAGGTTTCCTGGGCGAGGGAGTTTCGTCACCTGTAAGATAAATGTAAGTAAACTTTAAGGCGCAAATAGTTTCCTAACACCATCTAGTCACCATAACCGTCAATATAATATTCGCCTTAATTATTATGGCTAAATATCCTTAATTAAAGAACAAAACAAGAAGATATACTAGATTGAAGTTTTATAAAACATTGGCAGTTCCTGCATTACTTTATGGTAGAGAAACTTGGGTAATGACCAAAAAATTACAAAGTAGAATACAAAGTGTAGAAATGAACTTCCTTAGAAGAACAAAAGGCTGCACAAGAATGGATCGGTTAAAGAATGAAGATATAAGAACAGAATTAAATATATATCCATTAAATGATAAAATCAAGGGATATAGAGAAAAATGGTTTAGATACGTAGAAATAATGAACGTAACAAGATTACCAAAAGCAGCATTTAACTAGAAGCCAAGAGGTTCAAAGAATGTAGGAAGGCCAGTGAAAAAATGGACAGAACAACTGAGAGGCGGGACAGGCATTTTGCCTAGCCCGTGAAGTGAAGAAGAAGAAGAAGAAGAAGAAATATCCTTGTGACTACTCAGGGTCGGGTCGACCATCCCTCATGCACCGTCACACGGGCGGATAAACTAAATGAAACGAATTGGAAGGCATCAGTATGGAGAAATGGTGGAATCAAATATGTGGCAGGTAAAACGGGGAAAACCCCGAGAAAAACTTGCCTAAGCCCGGTTTCGACTACCACGAGACCCACATGGAGTGACCGAGACTAGATCTCGGGACCTCAGCGCCAGCTGTGAGAGGCGAGCGTCTAACCGCTTGCGCCACGGAGTCGCTTCTTAGTATGAATGTATGAATGAATTCCCAGATTCTTGTTCTAAATGTTCATGTTGTCTTAGAAGTGGACCTACATTTAGCTGGTCGCACGTCCGCCAAAGTAAATTGATGTATTTTAAGTAAATTATAAAAATAAAAGTAAGTTTAGAATCGTGTTCACTGTAAAAGTATCTGAATTTGAAAGTGTTAAAATTCATTACTGGTATTTTAATCCTTATTTTTTATCAGATTTTCTTACGATATTTCTGATATTCTCTCCTGGCATTTGGCAGAATTGGAATCAACTTTTGAGGTTAGGGAGCCTGGAAGGCGGAGTTACGTTTCTCTCATGATAATTTACAATGGGAATCTAAATTCCAGATAATGGGCACAATTTAAAAAAAAAGTTTATTATCTAATCAAATGAAATTGTAAAGTAATATAATCTACCAATATCTACTTATGAAACAATAATATTAGTGTTTAAAGAGAAAACTCCATTATAAACTAAGTGAATTATCTTTAATGAAATGATAGACCAGATACAAAACTTTAATTACCTAGGACGTAAAATCGTTAGTTTATGCTGATGATATAGTACTATTAGCCGAGAGCGAAGAGGTACTAAAGGACAACATGCACACACTATTGAGTAACACTAAGAAATTAGGACTCGAAGTAAATATCAATAAAACTAAATATATGGTCACACATATAAATACATTATGTAATTAAAATGGACAGAGCTAATGACAAATGAGGGAAATTTTGAGGAAGTGGCTGAATTCAAATACCTAGGAACAATAATCACAAATAGGAATGAGATGTACAAGGAAATTAAACATAGGATCAATTCTGGAAGTGCGTGCTATTATGCATTACAGAGACTTTTGATGCCCCAACTCCTTTCAAAAAACGTTAAACTGAAAATATATAAAACTATTATTCTACCAGTTTTATTATATGGGTGCGAAACATAGACTCTTACTTTAAGGGAGGAAAGGAGATTACAAGTATTTGAGAATAAAGTAGCCTACTTAGGAAAATGTTTGGACCAAAGAGAGATGAACTGGTGAATGGAGAAGACTACATAACAATGAACTACATTATCTTTATAGGAAGCCAGATATAATAAGAACAGTTGTCTCGTAGACTGCGATGGGCAGGACATGTGGCACGTATGTGGAATGAAAGACGTGCTTGGAAGCTTCTTGTAGGAAAACAAGAGGGAAAACTCCTAGTTGGTAGACCAAGAATAATGTTGGAGAATAACATTAACTATGATTTGAAGGAAGTATATTATATAGGGAATGATTGGAAAACATTAGCTCAGGATTGGGATGTATGGAGAGCTTATGTACGCACGGAAATGAACCTACGGGTTCGATAGTGCCAGTGAGTATGTAAGTAAGGACGTAAAATTGGAAACAAAAAGAAAATACTGTACAAAATAAAATACAAAATTTAATTATTTGTGCAGAACTATCTTACTAAATAAAACCATAAAAGAAACAATAATAAATATTATTAATTACTGACTGTTCCATCTTTCCTATATGGATGTGAAAACTGGACTTTGGCAAAGAAATAACGCAGGCATATAGAGTCTGCAGAGATAAGATTACGCATTGCGACCAGTGTGAGGATATCAGGAATAGTTTAAAAAAATGAAGATATCAGCAAAGCGTTTAGCATATTCAACCTTAGCGAGAAAACAGCACAATATCAGAACTCATATCATGAACATGTTTTAAGAGTAGAAGACCTCAAAAAGATTACTAAATTACAAACTTACAAATAAAAATAATAACAGTAAAAAAGTAATAATAATAATAATAATAATAATAATAAATAATAATAATAATAATAATAATAATAATAATAATAATAATAATAATAATAATAATAATAATAATAATGCTTTATTTTAGCTGGCAAACTTAAGGACATACGGTCTTCTCTTCCATTCAACCAGGAATAGTAAAATTATACAAAAATTACTAACATATTACAATTTTAAAGTATTATTAAAGTATAGTCTAAACAAAAAACAATGGGGATATGATCTAATACTCGCTAATACTAAAAAAACATGGAATATAATAAAATGAAAATAATATAAAATAGAATAAAGTAAGAAAAGCAAAATTATGAATATAGTTGTTAGGCAGTTAATGTTTTCTTTGGGTCGAACTTAAGATATAAATTTGGATTTAAATAATGATGGTGATTGACAGTCCCTGGCATGACAAATAAGAGCGAGGAAGCCCTACGAAAAGATTAATAGATCAATTGAATCACTCAGTTGAAAAAGGGAACAAATTCCACTGTCTTCGAAGAGCGATATAACACATAGCCTATGCAACACAGAAATTATGAATTCTTGCTATACTTGCATTCCGTGTAAGCGGAGAATCAACATTGTATTTAATAAAAAAATTACCAGAAAAAGCTGTACGAAATTATGTAGTTTTTTTAAGTTTTCTCGGTAGTAGTATACTTGGAGTTTCTTCCCTTTTCAAATCAGCGATTCAATTGTACTTTGAGGTCGAAACAGGCGAACAGGGCTAAACCATGCTGCTGATGGTAGTGATAATGTAAAATTCGTGTTGTATGAGCGGGAATCGAACCCGGGACCTCAACTGTTGTCAGAAGTTCTGACCACTAGACCATTAGTTCGGTCAATTTTCTTTATTTAATACTAGCTAATGCCCGGCGTGCACTGCTACGCCTAAATAAATCAAAATATGTTTACTTGAATAAGTAAAAAGAAAATAAATTATAAACTAATATTTTTAGATACCCCGTGCTGATTATCCGGCGTTTCCCGGGAATCCACTTATTCCGATCTTCTTCACATAAATGAGCTGAAATACGAAAATTAATGTGTTTTATGTTTAGTTAAATAAGTGATAGGGAACATTTATATCGTGATTATTTTTAGATACCCTTGCTGTTTACCCGGCGTTGTCCAGGAATCTACTCATCCCGATCTTGTTGGCATAAATGAGCTCAAAGACAAAAATTAATGTACTTCTTATGAATTCTTGAATAAGTAAAATTAAAATTAATTATAAATGTATATCGTAATTATTTTCAGATTCCCCGTGCTGATTAGCCGGTGTTGCCCGGGAATCTACTCATCTCGATCTTCTTGGCATAAATGAGCTAAAAGACAAAATTCGTTATTGTGAGTTATCTGTAAACGAATACCCGCCATGCGCTGCTTTGCTTGTACAGGAATCTACTTAACTAGATCATGTTGGCATCAATGAAAGACAAAAATGGTTATTGTGAGTTATCCGTACGAGATAAACATATGCCGTCGCGGACTTTTTTGTAGAGCTTTTTGAGATATTCAATTCTATGTACATTAATGTTGTGTGTTTGTTATGGTTTAGGCAGCGTAAGCCATTTAAACGCTCAAAGAGCTACTTTTTTCATGTTTTCCACTATAAAGGGCGATTTTAAGGGTATACGAGTTGAGTATCATAACTCTCTCATAGCCCATGTGGATCCCGGGAGTCTCCTGAACATTTTGCAAAAAATCCCATCACAATAGGATCAACGGTATGGCCGCGCATAAAGTACAGACAAACAAACACACAAACAAACATTCATTTTTTTTATTTAATATTTGGATTAGGGAGTAATCTTAAATCACATTTTTGAGATGATATTTAAATTATTTGAGGTTAAAGAAAAGTATACAGTTTCGTGTATATAATAGGTATGCGACTGCGTGTGTATTTAGCTTCGATAAATAGATGAAAGCGAGACAGCAATCCTTCAAAACGTGGCCTGTCCAGAGGTCGGCTACACACAGATTAATCTCGCACTGAACAATCCTCAATTAATCATCCCACTAAATGGAAACGTATCTGTCGACTCTCCATCACCATTCAACTACAAGAATATATAATAAAATAATTATACAAATCGCATTAATATAAATTGACATGGTATCGCATATAACAAGTTTTACCTTCCATTCCTGAATTGGAATTATGACGAATTAAATTTCATTTTTTATTTATGTTTTTCATTTTATCGTGTTCTGCCCAAGAGCAGGTCTTTCACTGCAAACTCAACATTCTCCACTCTTTCCTTAACTCAGCTTTCCTTTTTGTATCTGCATACAAATCAATTTTAATATTGTCTATCATCTGATGTATTTTTCTGCCTCTAACTTTCTTTCCATTGACCATTCCTTCTAGGGCATAAGTCAGCAGGCAGTTTCTTCTTAGCCAGTGGCCAATCCAATTTCTTTTCCTCTTATTTATGAGTTCCAGCATTGTTCTTCCTTCATCCACTCTGTCTAGCACATCTTTATTTTTAATTTTGTCTGTCCACTTTGTACGTTCCATCCTTCTCCATATCCACATCTCAAATGCTTCCAGTCGCTTTTCGTCATTTCGTCGTAATGTCAAAGTCTCTGCATCATACAATGCTACACTCCATACAAAGCACTTCACTAGCCTCTTCCGTAATTATTTCGCCAAAGGTTCGCAGAAAATGCTTTTCTTCTTGGTTTTTGTTTTTTTTTAGCGTAAGTTAATATTAATTTTGAAAGGAAAACTTGAAAACTTGTTTTCAGCTTCGATTTGTAGGACTTAAAGTGAGCCCAAAATGTATTTGGAGAAATATAATTTTGTTTTTGTTACATGAATTAAAGTTATATATTTACAATTTTACAAAACTCTAAGATAAATTTGATGGAGAGCAAGTGTTTATTACTTTGATAATAGTCTATCTATCTATCTTCGGTTTTTTTTTTACAGCTGCTGCCGTCTTCCCGTGCCAAACCTCCAAAGCCTACGATCTTGGGCATCTTCAATGCTTAGCCCTCTTGCTTGCATTAATGTCTTCATGTTTTCCTTCCATGTTAACTTCGGTCTCCCTCTCTTCCTCCTAGTCGGATGCCATTGATATAGTTGCTTTGGCCATCGCTCATCTTACATTCTTAAAACATGTCCTAACCACTTTAATTCCTTCTCCTCAATTCTTTCAATTATGTTTTCTTCTGCTTACATTATATTTCTAATTTCCTTATTTGTGACATGTTCTAATTTTGACTTTCTGGCACTTCTGCGTAAATAATCCATTTCTGGAGCTATTAGTCTATTCTTGTAGTACTTATTGATAATAGTTATAATAATACGAGCATGAATCATAATTATGTAACTTTATTATAAAACTTATCGCAGTTAATTTGAGCATTTTAGAGTAAGAAAAAAGTTTATTTTTGCATTATATAGGATAGAAAGGAATTGTAGAGGCTGTCGTCTACCCTACGTGATTTTTTTTTCAATGCCACCACGTTATCGTTTCGATATTATGGCATTCTTTCCTGGCTTGGCGTTATTGTAACTCACTTCTGAGGTTGGGGCGCCTGTAAGGCGGAGTTATCCTGCCCTGACGATATACGATAGGTGATTATGATGGTAATTACGCGCCAGGAGAGCCCTTAATCCTCAACTTAATGAATATGTTAATTATGACTATTTAACTCATGCCCCAAATGGGAGTCAATGACCAATCACATTTCAATGATTATTTATTTACAACCAATCAGAGTCACGTTTCGCCTAGAATTTACCAACTAAAGTTTATCATAATAAAGAAAGCACTTCCTTTTAACATTATGAATAGGTCATAGCATTATTTTGCAGTGACTGACCCTTCAATAAATACGGCTACCAGATTGTATATATATAGTGCATGAATGTCAACACATAACGCATGCGGGAGTTAATATAAAAACATTTGCAACGATTATACCATCAAAAAAAAAAAAAAAAAAAAAGAAAGAAACTACTGTTTGCACTTTCTTAAATGTATTTTTTCCCAGGTAATAACATTCCAGAAAAATGTAATTGCCTTATTTACATCATAGGACCAGAAATGAATTAATATACAGTTTGATGTGTTTCATTTTTTCTCCACTAGAATGCATTCTTAAAATATTGCGTTCCTTTGGTAATAAATAATATGATCTGGTTGCAGTGATGAAGAAAAGAAGCAAATGAAGCGTACCAATCGTTTCTCGTCTGTTTTCAAAGATCGCCGTTTACATTAAATATGTACATATTTTTAAATAACTATAGTTAAATAATGCTTTGTGAGTAAACAGCTTAATTTTATTCGTTTAAACAGTCCTAATAAATGCCACTCTTGATTTCCAAACTAAAAAATTAATTAATAATTAAAAAATTAAAGAAAAGTTTTTAATTGAATTTTTTTTCCCATAATGATAATGAGGGTCAGATGATGTTTAGAAGTTACCTGACATTGTCTCATAATTTAGGAGAGGAGAAAACATTTAGTCTTTCAGAATAAAGTGGGTAGGGAAATTTTTTGATCAAAGAGAGACGAAAACACAGGTGAATGGGGAAAACTACATAAAAATAAAAATTTGAAAAAATTGTATAGAAAATCATGGTGTTGGTTTTGGAAATATATATTTTTTTTTGGAATACTTAATATTAAAGTTATAAAGATAAGGAAAATTTTAATAATAATATTTTATAATTTCTTCGACCCAAATTTTTCACTTAGCTTCATACCATACACTTTGACTCCTTTAGAGTAATTATCAGTTCTATAAGATTAAGGTAGAAAACTTTCACAATTTTTATCGATGAAAAGTAATAGTTCTTATTTTTAAAGTGACTTTATTTGCTTACAAAGTAAGAGTAAATAAATTATTATTCCAGTTAAGATCTCATCGTAAATTATCAAAACTTTACTTTGAATTATGTTACATATATTGCATATTTTCTACCTAAGCATTAAAGCTGGTGATAGGTAGGAATAAGAAATACTAAAATAAATATTAATAAAGATTTAGAACAAGTAGAACAACTTTAATATTTTGGTATACATTTAAAAAGAAAAAGAAAAAATTGCAGATTAAATAAATTCAGATTATTAAGTACTGGTAGATTCTATCACACTTTACTTAGGAATCCCCTAAGAAACCAAAATGACAGTCCCTATATTCAACGTATATCCCGACACTACTTTATGGAAGCGTAATATATCTAAGTACAATAAAACAACAACAACAAAAATAACAAAAAAATTAAATACTTGTTAGAAAAACAAGGAAGAGTAAGGTTAGAAATCATACAAAATAATATTGATCATTCAATGTCTTATAAATAATACATAATTACCAATCACAACTCAAATCATTTGGCCACATAAATATAATTAATTATAGTGGAATAAACTCAAATAATATAAACATTAAAAAATTGAGTACCTGGTAGGTTGAGTCTCCTCAATTGAAAACATTTTTAAACCCCAGTAGGCCTTACGGAACCGGTTACATTCTCAGCAGTAAGTTGCTTTGCTCTTCAACCTTCTGGTAAGGATGGTTGGAACCGGTTCCGAATGGCCTTGAGTAGTCTAGTGTAACCTGTACATCCCCATGTAGGACCTATGTGTCCCTATAGGGAGTTAACTTAACCAAGCTAATTTAGTTATGCTTATATCTATACAGTCTACCGCTGTGGTCTCGAGGTAGCGTGCTGCCTTGTCACGCAGCGGGCCCGTGTTCAATCCCCGCTCGGGACAGTTTTTCTGGGTGAGGTTTTTATTGGGGTTTTTCCTCACCTGTAAGACAAATGTCAAGAAAACTTTAAAGGAAAACTTTAGGGCTCAAACAGTCCCCGAAATCATATGGCCATCGCAATCATCATCATTTATATTCATCTTATCACCATCATCCTTCATCGGTGTGGAAAGCAACGGGAAGCTACCACACCTATAATTCCCTAGTAAAGCTGCAAAGCAGAGCATGAAAATGCTATGATTGCAGTGAAAGACTTCCTTCGGGCATAATTACTATGGATGGATGGATATCTCTACAGATGTCAGCAAGTGACATGTGGTTAGTTTATCATTAGTAATGCCACGAGTGATTTCCAATTTATCTAGAGAATTTGGAAATCAAGAGTGGCATTTGTTAAGACTATTTAACGAATAAAATTATTGTTTAACTATAGTTATTTTAAAATATGTATATATGTAATGTAAACGATGATGTTTGAAAACAAATCAGAAATGTGAGGTTATGTTTATTCACTGCTGCTTGATCATATTATTTATTGCCAAATAAGATCGCAATATTGTAAGAGTGCACCCAAGTGGAGAAATAATGAAACACATCATACTATTATAATCAACATTATATTTTGGATAAACAACTCAGTAAAATCACTGAATCTATTCATTATTTGCTATATTCAATGTATTTGTTGGAGAAAAATAATGGTCTAACCTGTTCAGAATATTAAAAAAGGAGGAGATTTCTTTATCACAAAAGCAGGAACTGATAAAGATAAATCGATAAAGAATGATGTGAAACACGACTGTCATTGGTGTAAAACAGAATTCATTGAAACGTGATTGGTCATTGACTAGGATTTGGAGCATGAGTTAAATAGTCGTTCTAAAGAAATATCTAGTAGGCAACTTAGTTATTATTAGGGTGGGAAAGGTCAATTAAATTTACTCAGAGACTCTAATTTAGGCCTGAGGTTTTTTTACAGGCTCGAAAATCTTTAGACTCAGTATCCACGTCCTTAAGTCCCTTTCTAAGAACTTGCAAGGTAAAGGAAAAATTATCCCATTACAGGTCATAGGAGACCGTTGGAGTAGTAGGAGGTTAAAGCTCCCAATTTATCTAGACATTCGCCACTTGATGTTAGCCGGGTTATCAGCCCTGCGTGACAGCCGCCTTTACGCCCAGAACAAGCGTCTGGTACTAATTTCCGTTAGAGGCTGAGTCGACCCCAGGGTCATGGTTCTAACAGAAGATTCGGGTCAGTTTAAATTACCTCACCCCACCGGGACTCGAACCCTCGAACTTCCGGTTTGTAGCGTATCGATTTCACCATCTACGCTACGGCGTGCCCCCCTGAGCACTTGCATCATGGATTTTTCCATGCTAAATTCATCGACGCTTGTCAAGTATGAACTCGCGACCGTCGAGACCAGAACTAGAAACTTAACACCTATATCGAATTCCGAAAGTTCTAAAATGTTTTAAAATTTGTATCAATTGAGGAGACAACCTACCAGGTACTCAATTCTATAATTTTATATTACGATCTGCTAAAATGAGTTACCTTCGGAAGACTGCAGGATACACACTACTAGATCACAAAAAAAATGAAGATAACTTAGAAGAATTACACATGCAACCTTTAGAAAACAAAATTTCTGATTACAAGTTAAGGTGGATACAACATGTTCATTGAATGGAAGATCACAGGATACCCAAACAAATGTTAAGCTATCAATCTGCAGGAAGAATAAGACCAGGACGTCCGCTCAAAAGACTTTCGGATGATGTTTATCTAGAGGCCGAAACTAGTC
Organism: Diploptera punctata; assembly: GCA_030220185.1. Classification (NCBI taxonomy): domain Eukaryota; kingdom Metazoa; phylum Arthropoda; class Insecta; order Blattodea; family Blaberidae; genus Diploptera; species Diploptera punctata. The sequence goes on along the minus strand of JASPKZ010006834.1, from coordinate 134,167 downwards.
AACAAATGGCCTAAATTCGTGAATGGACTATGATGCTGATGATGATGATGACGATGAAGATGAAGATTTTTTAATATTGTGAGCAATACCTTCAATGAAATGTAATTATGAATGTTATTAGTATTAAGCCCAAATTTGTGGACAAGAAAAAGAGCAATACTTCAGTAATATGGGCTGACAGTATACAGCAACTTCAGGTAAACTACATAAAAGTAAATCCAGAAGAATGCCACGATAAACATGGCCGATAGCATACAGGAACGTCAGGTGAACTAGATGAAAGTAACCCAATGGAAGAGCACAAAAATGGAATGAGAGCATACAGGAACTTCTAAAGAACAAAAAAGTTAACTGGAAAAAGTACAAGATTATGTCTTTAAATAAAAGGAATACAAAATGAAAATAATTTGCAGTACTCTGTACATCAATTTTGAAGAATAAAAAAAAGTTACGGAATTTTGGGGAAATGAACATATAAGATCAAAAATCATAATAGAAAAAAACTTCTGGAACAAGTAACAAATTTTAATTATTTAGGTTGTAAATTTACTATAAACACAAAAACTGAAAGAGACATAAATATAAAAATGTCCCAATTTCAAATGATATGCGGAACTATACATAAAACATTAAAAAACAAAATAAGAAGAGATGCTAGATTGAAGTTTTATAAAACATTAACAGTTCCTGGATTACTCTATGGGAGTGAAACTTGGGTAATGACCAAAAGAATTACAAAGTAGAATACAAAGCGTAGAAATGAGCTTCCTAAGAAGAACAAAAGGCTGCACAAGATTGGATCGGATAAATAATGAAGATATAAGAACAGAGTTAAATATACATCCATTGAATGATAAAAATCAAAGAATGTAGAGATAAATGGTCTGGGCGTGTAGAAGGTATGAATGTAACAAGATTACCAAAAGTATCAGTTAACTACAAGCCAAGAGGTTCAAGGAATGTAGGAAGGCCAGTGAAGAGATTGACAGAACTGTGAGGCGAAACAGGCAATTTGCCTAGCCCGTTAAGCAAAGAAGAAGAAAAAGTAATTGATACTTTCTGTTAATTTTTTATGTCTATTAGGGTATATAAGGACTAAACTAAGTAAGTTTTACAATCTCAGATCAAATTAAATAAATAATAGTTTTAAAAAACTAAAACAACACGCTTTATTAGAAAACCGAACTAAACAATGAAAAATAATTTTAATTTCCAACACGCTTGGGATAAAATTAAAGTGGTCAACAAAAAAATCTCTAACACATACAGAATAAAACTAGAATTATCAACAAAAAGAAAATAATTTTACCATCAAAAGCGTGGGGTGCTTTTTATGATTTTTACATTTTCTCCTTAGAGACTTTACTTTTACCAATATCTGTTTATTATCAAATATATTAATTGATATAATAGAGCACCCCACGCTTTTGATGATAAAATTAATTTATTTTTGTTGATAACTCTAGTTTTATTCTAGATGTGTTGGAGATGATTTTTTTGTTGACCACTTTAATTTTATCTCAAGCGTGTTGGAAATTAAAATTATTTTTCATTTTTTAGTTCGGTTTTCTAATAAAGCGTGTTTTATTTTAGTTTTTGAAAACTATTATTTATTTTTTATTTCTTAGTTTTAATATTTTGCAGAATAAGATAAAAATGTAAATATCTTTAAATTCGATACTATTGTAGTATGAGCTAAAAGTAATACTCTTCTAAAAAAAATCCTCCCAGCCGGATTTGAACCAGCGACCTATGGATTACTGAAATTATATACCACTACAGTTCACCGCTCTACCAACTGAGCACTTACAACGATTGAACAAAAAGTCGACAAGTCCGCAACCTATTATACTAGTTTTCATTTTTTTTAAATATTTTGATGATTCTGGCCAGGATTTTAGAAACAACATTTGAAATTATTGTATTGTCACGGGTCCATTACAAGTATACAAAGTTTCAAGTCGATCCAATGATGTTAAGTGTGTGAAAATCGCGTTGAAAGATTCCGTCACATAGATAGATAGATAGATAGATACAGGTCAAGCTAATATAAAGCGTGTAAAAATGGTGCTGTTAAGGGTTAATATTGATATTTTTCTCTCTTCTGATGATTCTGTAATGCTGTATAAATCGGATAGTAATTGAACGCCGTCCAGAGGGCAGGTGAATAGAATAGAAAGCAACCTGTCTTAAGCGCCTGCATAACAAATGCGGAAACGGGGCAGGTGCAACACTGATATGACAAACTGGAACCATCTTATAAAGTGGAACCATCTTAACAGAAAAAAAAAGGCATGAAGGGAACCAAAGTGGAAAAAAGTATACTTAATATGAACATAAAAAATGTAGTACAAGAAACACCGTGAAATTGATACTCATCTCCTCTGACAGCTCTCCCCTACGTCATCAGGCAATATACAGGTGCTACTGACTGTTGATAACAACTGGAAATAAACCTGCAATAATTATAGTGAGGTGTAAAGCTACTTAAAAATTCACTTTAGATCCTATCTTTTTATCTAGATGTTCATTCAAAAATAATACAGACTTCAATGTGAAATGCAGGCTTTTTTATAAGAAAACTTGCTAATTTTGCAGTACAATTGCAGGTCAAAGAAATTTCTAACAACTTAATTTTAAAGACTGGATATTCGTTCAAAAATTTGATTATAATCTTGAAGAAAATGAAATATAGCCCTTATATAAGAAAACTAGAACAAAGGCAAAATTGATACGAACATCTACTAAGAATGCCAGATTATAGACCTCCTAAAATTATTTTAAACTACAGATCCATTTTTAAACTGACCCAAACCCTCTGGCGGCACTATGGCCCTGGGGTCGACTCAGCCTCTAACGGAAATGAGTACCAGACGCTTCTTCTGGGGGTAAAGGCGGCCGTCACGCAGGGCTGACAACCCGGCTGACATAGAAGTGCCGATTGTCTAGAAAACGTGGGAGCCTTAACCTCCTACTACCCCAAGGGCCTCCGGGCCTGTTGTGGGATCACTTTACTTTACCTACAGGATATAGAAGTCAAGGAAGACCATTTGCTAGATGGAAAGACTCAAATCTCAAATCAGAACGGGCCAGAGGGCCTAAGCCTTGATGATGATGATGATGATGATGATGATGATAAGAAAACTAGTTTTATACTAGGAATGCAAGTCAAATAAACTTTTATTGCTTATTTGTTATAAGGAAACATTATTTTATATTATACATACGAAATGTATACATATGTACAGCTAATAAAATTGTTGGGCAAATATATAAATACCACGAGGTGTTATATAGATCATTCTACTATTGTGAATATACTGTTCCAAAATGTTGCTGTCAATGCATTCTAATGTGACTATTTAACTCGTGCCCCAAATGGTAGGCAATGAGCAATCACATTTCAATGAATTTTGATTTACAATCAATCACAGTCATTTTCACCTCGATTTTATCAATTTAATTATATCACATTAAAATCAATTCCTCCTTTTTATCATTCTAAAAGGTCAGAGCATTATTTTGCAGTAACTGACTTCGTAAGAAATACGTTGAATATAACAATTCATATATTAAGATGTAAGAATCCGTGGCTCGCAGATTGTATATGTAGTGCACGAATTTAACCGGATTCTGCTTGCGGGATACAGCATAGAAACATTTGTAGCAATTGATTATACTACCAAGAAATAATAAACCACTGTTTGCACTTTCTTTAACATCTTATTTAAGAGGAATTTACGTTCCAGAAAAAATATAATTGACACATTTACATCATAGGACATCAGAAATTAATTAATAATCTATAATGTTGGTTATAAACAGTTTGATGTGTTTCATTTTTTCTCCATTAGGGTGCATTCTTACAATATTGCGATACTTTGGCAATAAATAATATGATCTGGTTGCAGTGATGAACAAATGATGCATAACATACATTTCTCATTTGTTTTCAAACATCGCCGTTTACATTAAATATAAGCTATAAATATTATAAAATAACTATATGTAAATAATGATTTGTGAGTAAACAGTTTAATTTTATTCGTTAAATAGTCCTAACAAACACTACTCTTGATTTCCTAAATTATGTATAAAAATACACTCCTCACTTCATGAGTCGTGAATTTATCGATACTTTGGAAATCACTCGTGGCATTACTTATGATAAAGTTCTTAAAAAACTTTAATTTTAGATACAATTATATAATTACTCACGACTTTATAACGAGCTAAACCCTACTGTAATGTACCTTAGGTGAAATTGGTTTATAATTTTCGGATATTAAATAATAATAATAATAATAATAATTTTATGATAAACATTATTCAGCCAATTTATTGCGTAGGTATAATATACAGCATTGATGTTCTAAATATGAAAATGTGTTCTAAATAAGAAGATGGATAATGTTTTGAATTTTTAGGAACAGGAAGTTTCCTCATTTTTAAACAGGCCAATAAGTGTTAATTTAATCTGTCTAATTACTTGTGTTTTGCACTCTTTTAACTTTACTATCTAACCTCTCTTGGTTAACTCTTGTTTTTTTCGACCCCGACGCTATTAGGGCATCCGAGGGCTAGGGAGTCCTTCCTTTCTTCCATTTCTTCTTTCCTTTATTTTCTTTTCTTCTCCAGAAAAGCCTGACCAGAGGCTATAAGATGGCAGTCCCATCACTGGTCTTGCCTTCCTTTGGCCAGCAACCAATCGAAGGGACTACTATTATGCTTTCAAGTCTTATACGAGAATTTCCCATAAGGGAAAATTTTCTATAGGATCGTAACAGGCCTCGGCCTAATACTTGGAAGGAAGAAGAAGAAGAAGAAGTCTATATCCAGATACATCTATTGAGTTAGGTGATCCTTGCCTTTTTATCTTATAAATAAATCTCTATTTCATTTTTGTGAGAACATGGAATTTCCTTCCATCTAATGTCAGATAATGTCAAACTATGACATAATTTAAAAACAATTTGTAGAATTATTTAATAATAAATTAACACCTTACCAATAGTATTGTTTTAGTAATCAACCATTCATTTTTTTTTTATCTTTATTAAATAGTTAAAGATTGAACACAATTTTAAGCTATTTTTTATATGTAACATATATTAGTATCTAGTTTTCAATATTGTTCTTATATATTTTTTTATATTTAAGAGGCTGTCCACTGTATAATTTATCTTGATTAATTTTTATTACAATTATTATTAATTTTAATTATCATTAGTTTTTATTACATAAACATAGGCCTATATCACAAGTGTTACAATTTAATTATCTAGGTTGTGAATTGTCTTCTGGATATGGAACAAGAAATGATATAGACAATAAATTACCAAAATTTCAAATGATATGTGACACCATTCATAGAACACTAAAACATAAAACAATGAAGGATACAAGATTGAAGTTCTATAAACAATGGCGGTACCAATACTTTTATACGGTAGTGAGTCCTGGGTAACAAATAAGAGGAGTTCGAGTAGAATACAAGGTACAGAAATTGCTTTTCTAAGAAGGACCAAAGGATGAACAAAATTGGACCACGTAAGAAATAAAGAAATAAGAAATGAATTATAAATATATTCAATAAAATTATATACTTCAACAATACCACGTCAGCTGGGAAGAGCTGTTTAGAGAATGGAAGAAACAAGATTCCCCAAGATAGCATATCATTATAAACCAAAGGGAATAAGGATGTAGGAAGGCCTAGGAAGAGATGGAAGGAATCATTGTGAATTCGGAAGAGGCGAATCGCCTAAACCTTCAAGTGAAGAAGATAATGATGATTATTATAGTTATTACTCTTATTACACTGAACAACAAAAACGAAACTTTTTTTTTCTGTCTCAGAAAGTAAAATATGTTATTCTGATAGTATTTATTCTCCTGAATTCAAATATGATATCGGGTTTTCTCCATCACGCAAGGTTTCCTAGAGACAGGCATTTATAATTTCAAACACTTTAATATTTTTTACATTCGTAACTACATAATAATCAAACATTCGGACTCACCTAGAAAGTAAGAAATTACGATTTTCTGCTATATTTCGCCTGTGGAGAATCCCTCTTGATGGCCCAACAATAATCGGCCAGCATATTAGGATTCCATTTGCCTTGATATCTCTTTTTCATAGCTGAAATCTCCTGAGTTAGCTCATTTGGTTTTATTTTACAATGGACAAATGAATTTGAAAACACGATAAAAAACTGCATTAAGTACAACTATTGGTACTCACGAGACAAAAATCATGTTGATCAGTGTTATTGTCAGTTCGACCAAATTTTAATTAATATTTAATATTGTAATTATTACGATTGTTTTATTTTAATGTAACTTATGTTAGTCTTGATTGAGTGTAAGAGAAGGTGGCAGGTTCAATAAATAAATAAATAAATAACCATAGTTAATTAATGTCATTTAGAAGTAAGCAAGGTTAACAAATATCACTATTCACACTGGACGAGAACATTCCTGTGAAAGTTTTGAGACAGGAGATTCAGAAAGACAGAGACAGACAATGAGTGTATAGTTAGTATTCTATCCATGGCTTAAGATCCCAGAAGCTGCTGTAAGATTGTGATAGGGAGTGGCCAATCACGCTCAGGTGAAAACCAGTAGCAGTACATATACTCGTGGCTAATCAAGCCAGTAGTGGGAGCGAAGGGAATCAAGGCAAAACCCTCCATTAATGATTACTGCATTTGATGGAAGAAATCAGGATAATCAATCTACATTCTATAGGTAGTACCCCTCGTCTTCAAGATTCCACCTCACCCCCTTTAAATATACTATAATCAAAACTGAAAACATGACCATCTGGTGACCATATTAATTTGTCATAAGTAATACCACGAGTGATTTCCAATTTATCTAGAGAATTTGGAAATAAAAAATTACATTTGTTAGGACTATTTAACGAATAAAATTAAGCTGTTTACTCACAAATCATTATTTAAATATAGTTATTTTAAAATATTTATACATTTAATGTAAACGGCGATGTTTGAAAACAAATGCGAAATGTTTGGTTATGTTTCATTTGTTCATCCACTGCAACCAGATCATATTATTTATTGCCAAATAGGATCGCAATATTGTAAGAATGCGCCCTAGTGCAGAAAAAATGAAACATATCAAACTGTTTATAACCAACATATTAATAAATTTCTGATGTCCTATGACGTAAATGTGTCAATTCTATTTTTCTGGAACGTTATTATCTGGGAAATAATCCGTTTAAGAAAGTGCAAACAATGGTTTCTTTTTATTGTGATATAATCAATTGCTACAATTTTTTTCTATTATATCTCGGAAGCCGTAAATGATTACATTCGTGCACTTATATATAATCTGGGAGCCACATGCATTCTAGGATTCTTACATCTTAATATATAAATTGCTATATTCAACGTATTTCTTAGGGAGTCAGTCACTGCAAAATAATGGTCTCACCTGTTCAGAATATTAAAAAGGAGGAGCTTTCTTTGATATTATAAACTTGATAAATATCGAGGTGAAACACGACTGTGATTGGTTGTAAAACAAAATTCATTGAAACGTGATTGGCCATTGACTCCCATTTTAGGGCAAGAGTTAAATAGTCATTTTAAAGACACGTTAAAAGCATTTATAAGGAAAGTGAAAACAACGCGAGTACTTGCACCTTTATGACTTGCATATTTAATGCCGCTATCACAACGAGTATCATTAATATTAACAATAAAGGCTTACTATCTCCGAATAATTCGCATAGGAATTTTACAATTAATTAAATAATTCCACGATAGCAACTACATGCCTATGTAGATATCACAACATGTTTAACACATGTTTATTTATTTCTTAAGCAACGGTTTACATTTTTGTTTGATCACGGTCCCTGTAAACTTGAAAGCAAATTCTAGAATCTACAGTTTTCGGGGCCGCCGAGATGAATAGTGTTACTCCTTATAGCGTTTAACCGTTAAATAAAAAATGTATTGTATAAGATGCATACATTTGTTTCATTCATTTAATAATTTTAATAAAATCAGATGAAAACTAAAGAGAAGAGATTACTTAATTTTCTTAGAATTACACAATATACCTAATAGTAACAGTTACGCGCAATTTCGTTTTCACTGCGGTCCGCCAAATGTAAATATCTCAAATGAGAAATAAGCGTTTTGTCAATTTAAGTGTTACGAACATGTTAGTCATCATCTGTATGAAGGGGAGGAGAGAAGGGATAAAAAAAAGTGTCTAGACTGTTCGTTATTAGTGGCCATTTCAATGTTTTGGGGTCGCAAACCTGATTGGTGACAGACCTATTGATATTTAAACCAGATTTGATACCTTGCTCCCTTAGGGAGTGAGAGGTGGGTGACGTAAAAATTATAGAAAAAGACTGATTTAAGTGTTGAATCCATAGTTTTCGGGATCACTAAGATGAATAGTGCAATCCCCAATGTCTATTAACTGCAAGTTCAGTCCCCATCGTCATGAGAGTGAGAAGGGGATACAAATATTCTTTTCCAGGATTACGTCAATGCGATCTGTTCCGGTCTCAAGTCCATCGTTTCCTTGGCCGTCCCAAAGGTATTTTTCCATGCGGTCTACAGTTGTTGATCGTTTTGGGTAATCTTGTATTGTTCATTCTGTCTAAATGTTCTTTCTATCGGTATTAGTGCTCTTCTAGTTTATCGACTATTGAAAATATCTCCAGTTCATTTCTTACTGACTTGTTATGTAATCTATCCATACATGTACATCCTTTTACGGATCTCAAATTTCATTTCAGTGGCTTGAATGTGTGATATATCTTTTTTTGTAAGATTCATATAAAAGAATAGGAACAGCCATAATTTTATAAAACCTGAGCTGAGTTTCCCTTCGAGTTTTTCGCAGGGTTCTTTTTATGGTGCCACACATAATTTGATATCGGTTTAACGCCAGCTAATCAGCTGGTGCTATTATAAATAAGTTTCCGTATGTAGATATATTCCAATTTAATTTTATCCCCCACTTGATAAAAACCTAAATAATGTTATAAAATAATTAGTTAATACTAATATTCATATGTTTATATACATTTTAATAAATTTTAATAAATTTATTAATTTATTAATTATTAATCCATGTATGTTTGTAAGTTTTTATATACGTATATATATAATCATCATGAACAAATTCGTTTTAGGTCATGTGGCCTGTACGGTAAACCTAGCGAAGATGATCTTTCCACCGATGTTTTGGTCTTCCTTGTTTCCTATGTCCAGTTGAGGTATATTGGAATGCCAATTTTGGAAGTCTATTTCTTGCCATCCTCCTCAGATGATTTTTTCATTCTTGTTGGTATCTTTGTATATCTTCATTTAAACTTGTTACTCCAAGTTTTCCTCTGATAATAGTGTTCCTTTGGTGATCCAGCCCTACCACTAGTCTTGCTCTGTGGATGGCTGGTAACCAACCCAGGAGACTTCCTATTACTCGAAGAAACTTAAGCAAAGACTGGAAAATATATATATATATATATATATATATATATATATATTATAAATAATTTAATTAAATGTAATTAACTTATTGAAATCTAATATCTATTATACAAACTATATGTGATATATATTCCTAATAATATATAAATGATTATATAATAAGAATATATTTAAATGTAAGTGGATTATATTAATATAAATCTTATTATATAATTATCTCTATTTATTTCAAGTTTATATATATTATTATTATTATTATTTATTTATGGCAAATATTGTGTGAATGTTGCGATTTGACATAAAAAAAGGTCATCTGCTCCTACCAATATTACATTCTCTTCATCCAGTGTAAGTCACATATGATATTGCCGAATAAACTTTATACTATTAATTTATATATGTCATTTATGAAAATGATTGGTCTATACGACAAAGGCAATGTGACTACAAGTGAATTACTAAGGATTTGTGGAACATGTTTTAGGAACCATTGATCAAATATACAAAAAAATATTGCTACATAGCCTACACGAAGATCTATTTCAATACTGTTTCTAGAAAATGCACCTGGAAGAATTTTTATTTGGTTTGTTTTAATTTTAATACACCTATTTAAATAATACTCCTAAATAAAACTAAACCTGTACAGTTCTAGTGAATGTTACGGACAATGATAAAAATGTATAATATATGGCTATTCGAAAAGAAGGAACAGATTTCAAACATTTATTTCTTCCAAACTACAAAAAATAGAAACACAATTCCAACGTTCCTAGAAAGAGAACAGTTTGAAGTTCCGATCATGGCCGCATTGGCGCTATTGCTTGAAGTTGCGATCATAGTTTCATTGGCGCTGTTAGATTGGAAGAGGAGGAGCAGATTATTTTCATCGCCGGTGACCTCCCAGGTCACCAGACCTAACGCCGTGTGGTTTTTATCTATGGGGTTAAGTAAAATACCGTGTTTTTATCCCCAAGTGCCTGACACTCTTGAAAATCTGTAACATCGAATTGTTGACTCTGTGAATTCGATAACTAGAGACCAGCTGATTCGTGTGTGGCAAGAAATGAGCCACTGTTTTGGTATTTGTCGTGTAACACATGATGCTCATATTGAATGCATAAAATATTGAATGCATAAAATATTGAAATTTGATTTTTTTTCCTTTTTAGGAACGTTAATTATGTTTATTTTTTTGTAGTTTGGAAGAAATAAATGTTTGATTTCTCTTCCTTCTTTTGGAATAGCCCTGTATATCCTGCAGGCCTACGCATAATTATACAAATAATTTAATGCTTGACATTAATGGAATAGTAATAGGATAATAAACTATTAACAGTTTTAAATAAAGTAGTTTTAAGCTATGTCAATAGGCTAGGATTTTCTGTCGGTTTTTGTTGCAGGTCAGTATCATGGTTTTGATTTTCGGACTCTTTCCATTTTGTTTGCTGTATCATGTATATTTAATACATTTTATAAACAGTTTTCTAATATACATTGAGCACATCCATTAGAAGTCTAAGTATTAAAAAGAATCGTAAGAGGATACTTTTTTTATGAAACACTAGGTAATTCCCGGCATGCGTTACTACGACTAAATAAATTAAATGTTTTTATGTTTGGTTGAATAAGTAAAAATAAAAATAATTGTACATTTATATAGTAATTATTTTTAGATACCCCGTGCTGATTACACGATGTTGCCCGAGAATCTAATTATTTACTTATCTACTTATCGTGGCATTAATGAGCTGATAAAATGGTTGTTGTGAGTTATGCGTGAAAGATAGACGTATGCTGTCGCGGACTTTTTCGTAGGTTTTTTTATTCAATAATTCTGTGGACTTTTTTTTTTGTCTAATGCCACCAGGTTTTCTTTTATGGCATTTCAGGTTTTCTCCCCTGGCATTGGCTGAATGTAATCCATTTCTTAAGTTGGGGCACCTGGAAGGCGGTATTACGTTACTCCGATGATTTTTCTGTGTACATTAATTTGGTATATTTGCTATGGTTTAGGCAGCGTTAGCCATTTATACTTCCAAAAAGCTATTTTTTTAGTGCACCGATTACCTTTTTTATATTTTTAGCTCCTGACCTATAGTATGTACGATAATATGTTATATACGATAATTTTATTGTCCCTAAAAAAATCTCTGAATGATGGTGAAAATCCATTCAAATCAATCAAGTAGTTTTTGAGTCCATAAAGGACAGATAGACCCTCACTCATTTTCTACATATATGCCTAAATATTAATGGAAATAGAGCAAATCGCTTTATAAATTTCCAGCGTTTTACAATTGAAGAACCGTACATTATTAAGAAAAATGTGATATAATAAATAGGGGTTTCTGTCCATTAAGGAAGCAATATAAACTCAAAATAAAATTTCAATAAAGTTGATTCATGAATGTAACATTTCAATTAATATACGCAGACAGACCATCGGTAAGCAATAAATAAAAAAAACTACCTGGGCCGCGATTTGATTCCAAGATCTCCATATTTAATGTTCGTGTTCTTACCACTTGAGCAACCAGGCAACTGCAATACCACACACAGGTTTATTTATGATCTCTAATGCTTGGGGATAGTTTGCCTCATTGCGTTCATTTCAATACTACGTTCATATTTAGCTGATATATCAATGAATAAATTTCAATAGCCTATGATGTCTTCCTGGTAGACGGAATCCTGTAGTAATGTTCACTTCTAAGGTTACACGAAAATTCGAAGTGAGAAGAATGTGTGCCTAATCCTAGAGTTGTCTGAGTATCTTAAGTAGTAAGAGCACCAGAGCGAAAAGCTGGAGATCTCGGGTTGAAATTCCGGTTCAGGAATACATTTCCATTAAATTGTTTTATGTTTGTATAAAATTAGAAATACAGAAATTAGAAAATGGATGAATACAAAAAAGAAGTATAATGGATGAGACTGAACATAGAAGGCTAAATTTGTATGGACACGTAAGAAGAATTTAGGATGGAAGACTACCAAAGGCTGCCTATGCATGGAAAATTTAAATAAGGAAGACCAAGAACAACCTGGAAGAATAACATTCAAAATTCAATGAGGAAATTTGGTGTAACAGATGAAGACACAGAGGACAGAGAACGATGGAGAATTTTAATTAAGGGAAATATGTGAATGTTTGTTGCAAAGTCCGTAGTCATTTATGTTTTTTTTAATTAATGTTGATTATTAAGATTGGTTGGAGAAAAAACTCAATGACGAGGAAGATTCTCAAAATGATAATAAAATTGTTAGAAATTTCACACAATGAATGAAATATATTCGTGCTAGTGTGAATAAAATTATGTTTTCAAATAATTTTCTTAAGTGAAGCTTAGAACTTCACAGAAGTATAACACAGAATAATTATAAAACTAGCCATTACTTTAAGTTCACTTTGCACTAGAGAATAAACTATAGTTAAGCGCTTTTAAAATGAAATAACATAAGAAATATTAGGTAAGTTAGATGTTTTTGTTAGGTATAGTATTAAATGATAATAGCTTACAATCAATATCAGATGATCTTCCTTACTACCTGCAGTGTTTTACATAATACCTCGAGTCGTGACAAACTACTCATTTGAACTGAATTCTAGTGATCATTAATCACACATGTATAACCCAGACTAAACCATAGATAATTAAAAAATAGACCCTAAATTCTAAACTCTTGTAATATAGCAAATAACGTTGTTCAACATCTTGCTCGTTCGCGTAGGCTAGATTTTTATGTCAACACTCCATATCTATTAAAAAAACTGACACTGTTTAGTTTTTGTAAATGATTTGGCGATTCCTATTAAATTAAATGCATTTTAAACACTGCCAACTTCTCTCAAATAACATTAAACTGAATATATTTAAAAGTTTTAAACTCCCAGTTCTATTATATAGATGGGAAACAAGGGCTCTTACTTTAAAGGAGGGAAGCATATGAGTATTTAAGAATAAAGATCTTAAAGGGTAGAGAATGGTTGGTGCGGATCTGAGGATGAACTCTCAGACTCTGAAAAAAGGCTCCAAATAGTCAGCGCAAAAATATAGTCTCTCTCTACCAAACCCTTCCATCTACCTTCACGTGGTGGGACTGTTTTTACTGAAGATGGAGGTTGAATGGCGAGTTTCTGGCGCCATAAAACCAGATGCTCGGGGCAGACAGAGCTCTGTAGCCTTGTAAGACAGTCTGTCTAGGAGAAAGACAACTCCGAAATTAAACTCTGGTCCTCCAGATTGGGGGTTTTGCAGTTGAGCTGGTAACCCATCCAAGTAAAAATATATCACTCAGAAGTCTCAAGTGTGAATACCCAAAAAGATCAACACCTACAAACCACATGGAAAACGATGGACTTGAGACCGGAACAAGTCGCATTGACCCAATGCTGGAAAGGAGGAGAAGAAGAAGAAGAAGAAAATGTTTGGACCAAAGATAGATGAACAGACAGGCGAACGGAGAAGACTACATAATAGTGAGGAATCCCGAGATCGAATCTCGGTCACTCCAAGTGGATTTGGTGGTGGACGAAACGGAGCTTGGGCATATTTTTTTGGAGCTTCCTCCCGTTTCCCCTTGCCACAAATTTCAATTCACCATTTTCTCCATACTCATCCATTTCGTTTCATTTCATTCATCCACCCCTGTGACGGTGCGTCAGGGATGGTGGATCGGCAACACTTGTATTTCACAGACTCCTATAAATATAAGGGCTTCATCTCACCACATTTCTTGACCCGACCCTGAGTTTGGCACGAGTTGAGGATATATGCACTTTCAATATTCCAGTTTAGAAGATAGTTGTTCACCACCAGCATCAAGGATTAGACTTAAGGTCTGTTCCGATCTCATGCTAAAATTTGTCTGTCCATCTTTTGCTGAGTCTTCCAACATTTCTTCATCCTAGTGGTTTTTAATGAAGAATCTGTTTCGGAATTCTATTGTTATCCATTCCACTGACGCGATCCATCCATTCATCTCTGTATTGTGAAATTCTACCAAATAGTTTGAATATATTTAGTTCACTTCGTATATTCTCATTTCGTTTTCGATCTGTTATTGTATAGCCAGCCACACTCCTCAGAAACATCATTTCTGACGTTTCTATTCTTCGTCCCTGGTTTTTGGTCCATAAAGTAGTGTTGGAACCGCCATTTTTAATAACATTTTTAAAGTGTCTCCTTTCTAGTTCCTTTGAGACTTCGTTTTATAGTGCCACACATATAATTAAATTTATGTTGTTTTCAATATCTTCACTTTTTTCTATATGACACATTGTATCACAGGTAATTAAAATTGTTCACCTGTTCTATTAAGACTGTTGATATTATTCCTCATTTTAAAATAATCAGTTTACCCTCTTTTACCGCCCGAATTGACTTCTCTCAAGTCTCTGAGTCGCGTCAGGCGCATCGATTAAATTCATAGCAGAAATATGTAGTATTTATTTATTATGTAGTTAGAGGCTACGTAAAACCAAAAAAGAAACGTAAAATATCTTGTTAGTATGCCGAGTAGAGCGATATAACAAACAAATCCACGAGCTATAAGCCTAAATTTATTATTCCAACTGAAATATCTGAGGCATTGTAATTAAAACGTAAAGAAGTACTGGCCCGCTATCAAGTAAAAATGTTATCCACTACAATAAAATTCTTGACCACATATATAAAGATAACAGAGTTCTATAAGATGACATTTGTTTGCAAATGAGGACACCACAATCGTGTTTATTCTTTTTTTACATTTACACCAATGTTTGTTAAATGAATGTTGGAACTAAGAATTCGTTTTTCAAGATTCTTTTCTAAAGTGGAGAATATAAAAGTTGGAATGTACTGCGCGCTGTCACATTAAAACACCATAAAGGCGACCATTACGTAAGGAGAGCAACACAAGTCTCAAATAAGAATGTGAATTGCTACTCTTGACGGAGGGCGAGGGGAGATGTATACTCACACTTTGATACATTTACAAAGATACTATTCAATAAACAAACACATACCTCATACATATTAATTTCATTCCTCCCTCTTTTATCTTTCTTTGCTTATGTTATTATATACTTACTCAATTCCACAAAAGTAGGACATAACAAAAATTTAAACAATTTAAATATTATATTGATTAAGACTTTCACGGCTATCGTTATGTACAACTTTATACAAAAAAAAAGAGTCATACGCAGATTCTATCAACCGATCGGGGAACTTCGTGAGCGCTCGCAGAAGCCGTATTCACATCAACACGTTTTCAGTAATTGCACTGGGTTGTTTGCTAGTTAACGCAGTGCACACTTAAGCAACACGAAACAGAGAGCTTGGCTAAGTGTGTTTCCGTGGTCGAGGGGTTTAACAGACCTCATCTGCGTTCGTAAACTTATGGGTTCGATTCCTGTTCTACTTTTTTTAAAACTCAAAGTTAGAAAGAATTTCGCCTGTAATATAGTTTCATATTTAATTTTATAGTTGAGTTTTATGGCTTTAATGCACGCACAAAACACACAAAAACATAAATTAAAACCTTATTCCAATAAATAAACGAGGAAAGAAAATAATATATTCTAAAATGAAAACCTTAACAAAAAACTAAATCGTGTATGAACCCTCAATCTGCGGGGCATTGAGACTTTCTTGTGCCTATGTCGTGTGTGCGCTGAGCCATGGTAAAATTCGATATGATTCATTATAAACAAACTTGTTAGAAGCTGTTGCTTTTGCGCATACGTCTGGCGCATCAAAGTCTATTGAATGCAATACATTGAAATTACCTAGAACATACCCTGAATGTGGTAAATATAATTGTTACAGTAACGACATTAACATCGATTTAATTCAAATATCAAAATAAAATGTATTTAATTCATAAAACATTTTAATACAAATATCACGAAAAAACTGCATAATTGAGGACGCGAACCTGCGACTTTCATTAACAGAAACAGTGACTGCATGCTTTACCGCTGACCTAACAGCACACGTAGGACTGTCTGTAGTTCATGCCACGTAACACAATAGCTCAGGGACTGCACAATTATGACTAGTTTCCTGGTTTGAACTCAGCGCTGTGCCGAGTAGGACTTAGAAGAAATGTGCGTTCAAGAGATGGCTCATTTTTTTTAAATTTAGAAATTCAGTTGATAAATTTATTTGTTGAAATTCTCTCAATAACGATTGGATGTACACCATGTTCCAAAATGATGGACGGGATTTTAAGTAGATGGTATAGCTTTACAAACGGAATTATTAGTGATTATTTGTTATAATTAAAGAAAAACTGTGAAAGTTTCATATCCTGTATGCAGTAATTTGTTTTTTTTTGTCATAATACGTCAGAGAATTAAATTTATGAAAATGGCGACTCCTGTATAGAAGTCATTATGTATGTTGCAATTTGCGAGGTCTGGTTCCATTATTGCAGTGTAGCGAGCTTTCCGACGCGTCGGAATTTGGAATTGATCCTCCGACAGATAAGAGTATCCGTCGTTAGTATAGACAGTTAGACACCTCATTTTAAATGATGTGCAACAGTGGTTGAACAATAATGTTACCTGACGATAGATAGAACGCACCGGTCCGGATGACATGGTTTTTTTCCCGATGGCCTCCACGGTCTCCCGATCTCACACCTTGTGATTTCTTCCTATGGGGTAATATGAAGGACCATGTATACGTACCATCACTTTACGTCGACTTTCCAAAACTTGAGGGTTTTTGCTGCTGTTGAATCCAAATATGCGGACCAAGGTTTGAGAGGAATTCTATCGGCTAGATGTGTGCTATGTAAAAAAAGGTGCTCATATTGAACACTTATAAAGTATGTTATGAAAACTCGAAGAGTTTCTCTTTAATTCCATGTAAGGTTTGTTCTTATGTAAATCATGTAATGGAAATTAAACAACTTCAAAACCCCGTCCATCATTTTGGAACAAGGTGTATATTAAAATACCTTTTCGGGAGTCTTGACCATGTCTAGCAGTGTTGACGTCTTGACGTTTCATCACCTTTTGTGAGTGACATCTTCAACAAATATTGCTTGTGTAAATTTTGGTAATAATCTGCTAATTGGTAACTTTTGTGATTTTACTGTAACTATGATTCTTAGTAAATTGTTTCTAATTGGTTGAGTTAAACATAGAGCAGCTCGCCCATTTGCTGTTGTCTTTGGTACATGTCATTACTTATAATATTTGTCATAAGGTTTTGACACTTTTCTAGGGCAGGATATCATGTTTTATTAATTCTCAACCTTTCCTCTTTTCGGTTAAAATTTTGTTTTTGTTTGTAGCTGTATCTCAACAGCCTCTCTGTTTAATCGAGTAAAATTATTTATGAGATATATAAACATAAACAAAATTTTAGCAGAAAACAAGGTTTGAAAATTAATAAAACATGATATCCTGCCCAAGAAAAATGTTAAAACCTTATGACAAATATAGTAAGCAATGAGTAATGACATATACCAAGACAACAGCAAATGGGCGAGCTGCTCTATCTTTAACTCAACCAATAAGACATTTTTTGCTAAGAATCATAGTTAAGGTAAAGGTAAGTGATGAATAAAGACAACACTCTCAGATACGGTCAAGAATCCAGAAAAGGTATTTTAAAATACAATCTAAATATTAATTCATTGCTAAATTACAGACCGAATAATTAAATATAGGAATGACTGGAAAGAACATATTGATAGAATGCCAGAAGAAAGACTTCCAAAATGATTGCTAAATTATAAACCGCACGGAAGGAGAAATGTTGGTCGCCCACACAGGAAGTCTGAACAATTCTAACAATTCTAGCTTTCATGAAACAGGAACGAGCCAACAGGCTTATCCCTGGATGATGATGATGATGATGATGCTAAATTATAACTGCAATTTGTTTTTAATTACATGATATTATTCTTAACTAAGGAGTAGACCTTTCCTTTTGGAAGGAGATATAATGGCATGTCAATCTGATTTGGTCACATGTTGCTCTAGGAATTTTTAATAAAAAAATAATAAATTTTATTCAGCGAACTTTTTTGTACACAGTATTAAGACCCGAATGAGCAATTGCTCATGGTAGGGTGAAGTCAGTTACGGAATTTAATTAATAGAAAATACATGCTATAAAGTTATAATTAGTGAGAGAAGGAAAACATTTTAAAGGGGAAGATAAGACCTGATGACTTCGCTACAAGTAAATAAAATAATCTAAACTGACCATTTCATATGATAAAAACAGTATAAAATGCAAGTAGTACTAAGCCTATTAAATGAAAAATTAACCGGTCAGAACGGCATGCGGTACAAAGAACTGAATATTTAATATTTTATATACATTTCTATTTGTATTCGTAACATTTATAAACAGTGAAATGATTAATAACAAATAATATTGATGGTAAATTAACTAAAAATAAGCCTAAATAAATTTCAGACACAATAATGAGACAAGCCCAATTTGTATTTGACTCCACTATAAGTCTCTCTGGTTTAACTGTACGAGAAATTTGTAAAATGAGACAACTGTACACACCTCTCTCACTCGCACCAGTGTTGTCGGTTTTCTTCACCAGATGTTAATAGGGGCAAGGGAGGAGAGGAAAACTGACAACAGGGTGGGTTCTTTCTTTTGTATCTGGACTGAAGTGGGTCAACGATCTTGCCCCGTATCCCCATCTCTCCCTCTGCCAAGTTAAGCCAGCTGTACAATAGTATACTTGTACTTAGGATCATATATATATATATATATATATATATATATATATACATACTAGCATACCCGGCAGACGTTGTCCTGCCCGAACGTTCTATTCTCGTGTCATGGCCGGACAATAAAAATGTTACTTTTTTACCATAAAATTATCTAATTAAGACGAAATTAGATATTATTAAATAAGTTCTCAAGAAAACTCCTCACTGCCATTTGTTGTGACTCAAGAAGCGCGCATGATGACGTCACGTGAGTGTCGCGCTATGTCGATAATGCATATGACTACCCATCTGACATAAAAAATCCTATGATCCGAGTAAATTGTGAATCTAAACCATCCAGGGACCCACTCAAACACACACAAAAAAATTCATAAAAATTGGTACAATCGTTTAGGTAGTTTTTAATTTCGGATTTCAAGTAAACGTCCACTTATAATTGTCAGATTTCGCTCATTTTTTGACAATACCTACCTCGGTTATTTTAATAGGAAATACTGAGTTTCGATGTGAAACATCGAAAAAATGTGACCACTACTGTACAGTGATTTTTCAATTTTCACTTCAGGTGAACTCCTACAACTAATAGTATAGAAGGTCCAAATGTTAATCTAAACCATCGAGGGGCCTAATCAGACACACAAAAAAAAATAATCAAAATCGGTCCAATCGTTTAGGCGGAGTAGAGTGACAAACACACGTACAGAAGAATTACATATATATATATATATATATATATATATATATGGCAGTGAAGACAGTGTTCTCGCGACATCTAGTAATAATGGAGAGTATAATACATATATAAGAAAAATAAGTGTTTGAATTGAATTCGCCTGGTAGTGTAATGGATATCACGCTGAGGTACAGACTCAGATATCCGGGTTCGAATCCCGTCCAGGCATTTATTTTTCTTATCATACCATATATATATATATATATATATATATTTAATAGCGCAAGCTGAAACGGTTATAATAGAAGCAAAAAAAGTTCCAGTAAATATGGGCCCGCAAACAAACCGAGTGACAGATTTATCATTGCGAATATGTGGTAATGAGCCGCCACTGACGTCCTGCGTTGTAAACAAAATATCGAAAATCACCGCAGAGACGAGTCCAATATTGCAACCAGATGCGGGGATGACACTTTGAACACCTCATTTTTTAGGTACGTGTGTACAGTATTAGACCACTGTATGGCATGTAAAGTAATAATTGTGTTCCTTGGTGTGTTAAAGTATGAGTGAATTTTGAGGCAACACACTTGTAGAATTACAATTAAACGAAAGATCTACTTTTCAAATTAATTTGTAATAATTAGGACAATGTTCTTAATGAAGTCAGTGGAGGCTTCTAACCACACATTTGCAATTATCTCGCACGTGGCTCATTTGCGGACCTATATTTACTAGAACGTTTTTACTTCTATTATCGTATGCATTGAACCGCCTGAGTTTGCGCTATTAATTTTGATACACTCTGTATATATATATATATATATATATATATATATATAGGCTACATTTCTTGAGATAAATAATCAGATTTATTTATGGTATTTGGTCGCAAATATACAGTTTCCACAAAAAAAATAATTTTAACAACATTAAAATAAAATTGTGTTATTTATTGATAAAGAATCAACATTTTATTTATTTCACGATATTTCTGTTATTTACACAGTTATCCTCAACCAAAATATACAATGTTTTTCTTCTACACTTCCCGTCTTGCGTGTCTGCTGCTGTCATATTTCTCAATCTTCATGTTGTCTTCAATTCCCTTTATCCACATTGGCTTTGGTCTACCACGTTTCCCTTTTTCGGGAGGTATTCACTTCAATACTTCTTTGTTTGTGTCCTTTCTTCTCATTATATGACCATATGGATTTCTTCGATCTCTTATACAATATCTTTTTCTACATATTGGCATCTTTTAAAAGAAATCTAAATTTATATTTGCTCTAAACTCGACTTCATTATTATCCAGTGTAAGGTATATATATTAATTGATGTTTCTCGTATAATGTATCATATTTATATTATCATTATAAGTATTATTATTATTATTATTATTATCGTATCATTATTGTTATTACCCTATAAAATGTTGTTTGTACATGAAATTTACATTGCTACATTTATTGTATCTTTAACTGTTTATAATTAGTATAGTGTATATCTATATTTGTCAAATATTTATTTAATACACAAGTGATCTTCTTGGTGATATAATATTAAAATATATATGTAGTCAATATGCCCATTTCACCAATTGAGTCAATATCTGGTCTTGAGAATGACAGCTTGGCTGTAGAAACTTGTTGACCATTTTAAAACATTAATTGGTGAAATGGGCATATTGACTACATATATATTTTAAATATTTATTTGTATTTGTGCTGGTTGAGTGGAAGAGAGGGCCTTATGGCCTTAACTCTGCCAGAATAAATAAAGTATTATATTATTATTATTATTATTATTATTTATTATTATTATTAATTTCTCTTATTGTATTTTTTTATTTTGTATAATTTTGATATTCTTGCCGATTTTCTTAAAAAGTCAATTTCTGTGACTAATAATTTATTTCTATATTTTTGCTTCAACGTCCATGTTTCCGCACCATATAATAAAATACACTTCACAGTTGTGTTAGATATTAATAATTTAGTCATCTTGATTATATTCCTACTCAATAAAATGCCAATAACTTTCTTTGTCTCTATTAATCTTTTTTCGATATCTAATTCAGATGATCCATATTTTTTATTCGAATAAAAAAATCACGTTGTCAGTGCTTACTGTTATGTAGACCTGCAGCATGTCTGCAATATGCAATTACTGAATTTTGCTTACCATATGGTCTTAAGACTTCCTCATAGAATTGGAAAGATATGTCAGCTCATTAGTGTGTGTGTCCATACTTCAAAAAGGAAACGGATACTAGATTTTTAAATTAGGCATTGGCCATTAACCTTAAAAATCCTATCTTCTTTAATTACCACAAATTTCCATTGAGCTCTTGTTCATTTAAAATTGACCTCTTTATCTGAATAGCATTTTAGCAACTGTTAAAAACACTAACAAATGCAGAAACCTGTCATTGGCCAAAATGTAAACTAATATTAGCCCTTTATTTAGGTTATGAAGGACTCGCGTTACTGATATAAATTAATATGCAAAAAAAAATATTAAAATGTTTGTTGATTTGTTCTATGTAATTATCCATGTTAAAATATATCCAAAACTACGTTAAAACTCTAAATAATTTCATACTAGTACCGCCATTTTTTGTACGATGAAAGCAAATACTGTAAATCATTTGATTCATTATTAATTTTTATTAGTCTACAAATTCAGGAATAGGAAAGGCCTACATGATTTTAACTACTTGATTTTAAAACGGAAATAAATTTTAGTTGAAGATGATTGATATATCAGCTATTTATTTTAATATTTTACTACTAAAATTTATTTTATTTTTAGGGTATGTTTTCACTAATAAATGTCTTTAAACACATTAATAAAACAATATATTTTCTGCTATAATACGATTAGTACTTTCAACGATTGTTAAATTTTTTGAAAGTAGTTGGGACTCAAGAGTCTATGTAATGCATAATAGCACGCATTTCCAGAATTGAGTCTATGTTTAATTTCTTTGTGCGCCTCAGCCTATTATCAATAAAACTAAATATATGGCCACACGTAGAAATACATTATATAATGGAAATGGACACTATAATTACTATCTTATTACTATTATTATTACTATTATTATTATTATTATTATTATTATTATTATTATTATTATTATTATTATTATTATTATTATTGGTTTGTACTTCTAGAAGAATTAGATTTTTTACTTTTTGTTTATTTTTTGAGAGAAGTTTAATTCCTACAAATGAGGGAAATTTTGAGGAAGTGGCTGAATCCAAATACCTGGGAACAATACTAATCACAAATAGGAATGAGATGCACAAAGAAATTAAACATAGGCTCAATTCTGGAAATGCGTGCTATTATGCATTGCAGAGACTCTTGATGTCCCAACTCCTTTCAAAAAACGTCAAACTGAAAATATATAAAACTATTATTCTACCAGTTATATTATATGGGTGCGAAACATGAACTCTTACTTTAAGGGAGGAAAGGAGATCACAAGTATTTGAGAATAAAGTACTTAGGAAAATTTTTGGACCAAAGAGAGATGAACAGACTGGTGAATGGAGAAGAATACTTAACAATGAACTACATGGTCTTTATAGAAAGCCAGATATAATAAGAACAGTTAAGTCTCCTAGACTGCGATGGGCTGGACATGTGGCACGAATGGGGAATGAAAGACGTGCATAGAAGCTTCTTGTAGGAAATTCAGAAGGAAACGCCTAGTGGGTAGACCAAGAATGAGGTGGGAGAATAATATTAACTATGATTTTAGGGAAGTAGATTATACAGGGAATGATCGGAAAGCATTGGCTTGGATAGGGATGTATGGAGAGCTTAAGTCCGCGCGGCCATGAACCTACGGGTTGGATAGTGCCAGTGAGTAAGTAAGTAAGTCTCATTCCTATTTGTGATTATTGTTCCTAGGTATTTGAATTCAGCCACTTCCTTAAAATATCAAAGTACTAATTTAATTATACCAAAAACAATTATTGTTTTATTAATGTCCTTAAGACATTTATTAGTGAAAAACATACTCTAAAAGTAAAATAAATCTTAGTAGTAAAATGTTAAATACTTTAATACGGTAAGTACATGATATAAGTCCCGCGCCGTAGCCGAGCGGTTAAGGTAGGAAGCCTTGGCGCAGAGCTACGGGACTTGCGCTGGTTCGAGTCTCCATGGGGGAAGAAATTTTCTAATGGTATTTCGGCCAGTATGGGACCGGTGCCCACCCAGAATCGTGAGGCAATTGGGTAGCTGCAATAAGTAGCGGCTCCAGGTTGAGGAACCAGCTATAACGGCTGGGGGACTCGACATGCTAACCACATGTCACTCCTACACTGGCTGTTGATCATCTACCTCTGTGATTGACACATGTGGATGTGAAGGGCCAGCAGCCGGCTGGTAAAAGGGCAACCGCTGAAAAGTGGAAAGACCCTCAATCGGAAGTACATGATATATCAGTCCTCCTCAAGTAAAATGGATTTCTGTTTTTAAAAAATTAAGTAGTTAAAAACATGTAGGCCTTTCAGAAACATGTCCCATCTTCGGCACGTCATTCTGAACATGAATACAAAAGATGGAACACGGTTTTATTACTTAAGTAAGTTTTTGAAACAGAAATCCATTTTAGTTGCGAATGAGTGATATATCAAAGACTAACTAACTAACTAACCCACTGGCACTATCAAACCCGTAGATTCATGGCCACGCGGACATAAGCTCTCCATACAACCCTATCCTGAGCTAATACTTTCCAATCATTCCCTGTATAATCTACTTCCCTCTAATCATAGTTAATGTTATTCTCCCACCTCATTCTTGGTCTACCAACTGGGCGTTTTCCCTCTGGCTTTCCTACAAGAAGCTTCCATGCACGTCTTTCATTCCCCATACGTGCAACATGTCCTGCCCATCGCAGTCTACGAGACTTAACTGTTCTTATTGTATCTGGCTTCCTATAAAGACCATGTAGTTCACTGTTATGAAGTCTTCTCCATTCACCTATCTGTTCATCTCTCTTTGGTCCAAAAATTTTCCTAAGTACTTTATTCTCAAATACTTGTAATCTCATTTCCTCCCATTAAAGTAAGAGTCCATGTTTCACATCCATATAATATAACTGGTAGAATAATAGTTTTATATATTTTCATAAGTAATGCCACGAGTGATTTCCAATTATCGATAAATTCACGACTCACGAAGTGAGGAGTGAATTTATCTAGAGAATTTGGAAATCAAGAGTGGCATTTGTTAGGACTATTTAACGAATAAAATTAAGCTGTTTACTCACAAATCATTATTTAACTATAGTTATTTTAAAATATTTATATATTTAATGTAAACGGCGATGTTTGAAAACAAATGAGAAACGATAGGTACGCTTCTACTGCTTCATTTGTTTATCACTGCAACCAGATCATACTATTTATTGCCAAAGGAACGCAATATTGTAAGAGGGAGCTTTCTTTAATATGGTAATCATAACACTGATAAATATTTGGTGAAACACGATTCTGATTGGTTGTAAAACAGAAATCATTGAAACGTGATTGGTCATTGACTCCCATTTGGGGCATGAGTTAAATAGTCAGTTTAATGTTTTTTGAAAGGAGTGGGTACGTCAAAAGTCCCTGTAATGCATAATAGCACGCTTTCCAGAATTGAGCCTATGTTTAATTCTTTTGTGCGTCTCATTCCTATAATTATGTGATTATTGTTCCTAGGTATTTGAATTCAGCCACTTCCTTAAAATTTGCCTCATTTGTCATTAGCTGTCCATTTCCATTATGTAATGTATTTCTATGTGAGAAACGAATTCCTTAGCAAGTCTAATTGAGGTCCGATTTGTTTATTTTAAACTATTAAATTATAGACCTATTACGAAATTTAACAATTGTTGAAAGTACTAATTGTATTATAGCAGAAAATATCTTGTTTTATTAATGTGTTTAAGACATTTATTAGTGAAATTCATACCCTAAAAATAAAATAAATGTTAGTAATAAAATGTTAAAATATTTAGATATGTACCTTATATGTCAGTCATCTTCAACTAAAATTAATTTCTGTTTTAAAAACTTCAAATAGTTAAAACCATGTAGGCCTTCTAAAACATGTTCCATGTTCGGCATATCATTCATCACATGAATACCAAAGATGTAACACGGTTTTATTATTTAAGGAAGTTTTTAAAACAGGAATACATTTTAGTTACGGATGACTGATGTATCGGGTACTTATTTTAATATTTTATAACGATTTAAATAAATAAATAAACAAACTAAATAAGTGTAATTCTATAACAGGAACACTAAAAAGAACTTATACAAGACAATGTCAGTTCCTACTATTACTAATAGATCCAAAACATGGACAGTGACAACACAACAATCTGGCAGAATACAAGCTGCTGAAATGAAATTCCTCAGACCAATAGCAGGATATCAAAGAACACACAAAAAACACAACACAGAAATAAGACTGCAACTAAAAGTAGAGCAATTAAACATAACTATAGTGAAATACAGAACAAACTGGAAAGAACACTTATCAAGGATGACTGAGAATAGAATACCAAAAGCAGCATACGACTATTAATCATAAGGAAGAAGAAGTTTGGGAAGACCAAAAGAAAGATGAAAACAGCAGCAATTTGGAGCCAAAACTGGCTAGTAAATAAGCCTAAACCGTGACGAAGAAGAAGAAGGGCGACTTACTACTTAACTTCAACAGTGATTCACAATGAATTTTAGAATTATTGAAATGTTACTAGGCCTATAGGTTGTAATTTAATCGGGTAATATATAAAATTCCATGTACAGTAAACATTAGCTCTTGTATTCTTTTATAATGATGTTTGTTTGGATTGTTAATTTAACTTATACAAAAGCCATTTTACTGTTGGAATATAGGTAAATAATGGAACAGACAGAGTATAGTGGCTTATTACTATTTAATGAGAATCTTTAGTTTAACTTCTGCGTGCAGGCAGCGACCCATTAAAAGAACTGGGAGGATTTGTGTTGAGAATTGCCTGTCCGAAACAGTACCAGGCAAGGAAATAACAACTGGATTGAGAGAAAATAAGGACAGAGTGCGGGGCGAAGGAAAAGAGAAACACACAAAAAATTATATAAATTGGAACGAAATGGAAAAAAAACAATTGAAATTCAATCTGCGTAGTCTGGGTTATCCTGTAGTAGGAGCGGAAGATACAGACGGGCGCACTCTCCTAATGGTGGTCCTTTTTAAAACTAATGGGGGCAGATCCAGAAAAGTATACTCTGATTCCACTAGCGATACATTTCCTGCTACTGAAATTACGCGGCTCAAAATGTTCGTTTGATTCAATTTCATTATCAATGTAGCTTGTCTCTTAGTGCATTAAAGTGAATAATATAGACTATGTATAAAACATAAATTAATATCTTAAATAATAATTAAACAACGGATTTTGGGTTTTTTGCCTACTTTATTCTGAATGAGTTAATAAATAGCAATGATGTGGGCACGAATTTCCAGATACACTGCGTCACCTGGAATATTTTAACTATGCCTAAAAATACCAATTTCACCCATTAGTAACTGCTCCATGTTTTTAGCCTTTTCTTAATTAAATTTACATAGTTGATCCTAGTTGAACGTTGCCAAGTCTCCGGAGAATTCACAAATTTTATAACAGCAACTAAATAGCTTAAAAATATTACAATCATTTTAGTTTCTTTACCAGTAAACAGATTTTCCTAGCTAATTAATTTCATTTATTTAATTCTTATACTCATTTTCCTATTAATGATTGTGATATTATATTTTTTAAAAGTTAAAACAGTATTTTAGAACCTATTTTACAGTTTTCAGCCTATTTTCGGTGCCTAAATCTATATTTTTAGAATCTAAAACTCCGAGGCCTACAAAAATTCAACAAATACAGTATTTCAATTAATATTAAAAGAAATCCATATTTAACCTAGGAATTATTGAATTTGTATCTCAATATCGTAGAATATTTCTATAATGATATAATTTTATCTATATTTCAGTAGGGATGTAAATTATTTATTTTTATTTAATTAATATAAAATGGATTTTCATCAAGTAAACAGCAAATCAATTGACTATTTATTTTTTATTTAAAGTTAACCTTAATTGGATTTGTTTTGCTACGTTTTTGTTGTAACTCGTGATATTAACCAAGTGTTGTATCGATGTGTTGACAATATCACATTAAGATACATTTGGTGTTTTAACTGCAGGATTAAAATTCATATGAAAATGTCTTATTGACATTAATTAGAGACATTTCTCATTTAACTACAAGGTCATTTCATAAGTCACGGCAAATACTTTTTATCAGCCAATAAAGCTGCTGGAAACAAAATTCAGTATATACAAGTGAGAGTCACTGGAATGTCCTTCACAATAATATAATGTACGGTTAAAAACTATAATATAGTTACCTTGTAGGTCCGTCTCCTCAACTTAAGTTCTTTTAAACTATGTAGGCCTTTCGGGACTAGTCCCATCATCAGCAGAATGCATTAGGTCCGTTCTTGTTGACCCTTGTTGAAGCAACAAAAGAACTTAAGTTGAGGAGACGGACCTACAAGGTAACTATATTATAGTTTTTAATCGTACATTATATTACTGTGAACTAATACCTCAACGGAAAATCACCATGAATTTTACTAGTATCGGTCCTTCACAATGGTGGTACAAACCTGGAATTCAGATACAGGAGGATATGGGTAAGGGACATTGAATTATGCATAAATAGAAATCATTGTTTTACTTTTATTACATGTGAAGAAGAAAAATATTCATATAACCCACAACTTACACCCTTCAAAATAATCCCCCAAGGCTTATATACATTTTTGCCAATGATGAGGAAGGTGCTGAATACCATCAGCTGTTTGTGATGTGTCTATGTGCACCATTCTTTGTTGAAACACTGTTAAGATATCCTCCCTGTTTCACATGCAGCAGCATCTTTAATTCAAATTTTGAACTGTGTTAGCTGTGGGTTATATGAATATTCAACTTTTATAAGATTCATGATGTGTTCCGTTGAGGTTTATTCAAAATTAATATAAAATTATAGAATATTCACCTGAAAGGTCCGTCTCCTCAACTTAATTATCATTTAACTGTAGCGCTTTCGGGACTTGTCCCATCATCGGCAGGATTCAAAACTGGTGTTTCACTGAAGATATGGTAGAGGGGGTTGCATGTATTGGGTTCGTTTTCGTTTATCAGGCTGTCGTTGTGAGCTGCTTTCATGATTTCCATCTCTTCGAGTACGTTTATCTTTGCTGGATTATTTTCTCTGTGCATCACTGTTAGGGTGTTTTCAATATTTAACATGCGATGTCCTTCATGGATAACGTGTTTTGCATAGCTTGATTTACCTAGTTTTAACATCAGATTCAAAGAACATTTTCGAGACTTCATTCACGCAGAAGGTAAATCAAGCTATGCAAAACACGTTATCCATGAAGGACATCGCATGTTAAATATTGAAAACACCCTAACAGTGATGCACAGAGAAAATAATCCAGCGAAGATAAACGTACTCGAAGAGATGGAAATCATGAAAGCAGCTCACAACGACAGCCTGATAAACGAAAACGAACCCAATACATGCAACCCCCTCTACCATATGTTCAGTGAAACACCAGTTTTGAATCCTGCCGATGATGGGACAAGTCCCGAAAGCGCTACAGTTAAATGATAATTAAGTTGAGGAGACGGACCTTTCAGGTGAATATTCTATAATTTTATATTAATTTTTTATATGAATATTATTATATTTCTTCACGTAATAGAAATAAAACAATTATTTTTCTTTATCTACTTTCAATGTCACATGCCCATATCCTCCTGTATCTAGATCCCAGTTTTGTATCACCATTGCGAAGGACATTCCAGTGACTCTGACTTGTATATACTGAATTTTGTTTCTTGCAGCTTTATTGGCTGATAAAAAATAGTTGTCATGACTTATGAAATGGCCCTTGTAAAATAATACTGCATTAAAAATACATTGGACGGTTCCGAGCGCAAGCGCTTAGAACTCATCCTCCGCCTCTAGGTTCTGAAGTTCGCGCCACGGTCACTACATGAGGAGTTTGTTGTAGTTTAATCTAAACCAAAGATGTTTTTTTCGTTTTATTTTGTTTTCTCCTGCCAAAAATTAAAATCCACCATTTCTTTATACTCATGCCATTCATTTCGTTCCATTTCATTCAATATACCCCAAAATGGAGCGACAAGCCTGATCAACTGGCATCCAATTGTATCAACGACATTCAATTATAGATGCTTCACCTCATCTTATCCATTGGCGTACCATTACGCAGGGTATGCAAAGGGGGTTTACTTTTCTGAAACTAGTTTATTTTTAAAGCAGATATACCCACTGTAGGTCCAATCTTGTTAAATGAAGTTAATCTGAAACGATTGGCATGCCATAATATTTTTTTTTACAATTAAAATAAAATATAATAATATACCTAATTGAATACCGTCATATTTATATTTGGTAACATTTAACTATCCTTTGTTTACTCCTGGCCCTGTATCTCTTTCAATTTCAATGTCTGTTATAATCCATGTATGATTTTTTTGTTCTTGATAATTACATTATTTAATTGAATTTTCGTATTAGGTAATTTTTAAATTAACCTACATTTATATCGTAGAGTGTATTTGTGAAGTATTAAAATTATATTTTTAGGTAGATGACTGCCGGAAGCCTAAAAAAGCTCCACGATTTTGGAAATTATAAACGTTTAGAAAATAATACAATTTAGAATAGGCCTAATTGGAAATTGACCCCATTCTTCACTACATCGACCAATGTAGTCTAGTGGAAGGAACTGGTAAAAAAGGATATCTACTGGCCGATAGAAATCCTCACCTGTAGAAACCAAAGGGACAACGACATTTGGAAAGACCTACTAAACACTTGCACGAGATCGTAAAGGACATTTGGGGATCTAATTCTTGAAGGATGATGATGAGGATAACGATGGTAATAACGAAACATTGAAAATTAAATTATGGCATTTTTAAAAGAAAATTTGTCAGAAAGGATTAACACATGTAATGAATTACTTTTAAAGAATGTGAACAATATTAATTTATTTTCAATTTGTAGAACACACATTTCTGAAGAAGAGCTGCCAGAAAATCTCGACTGGAAAAAATTAGAAATACAGAAATTAGAAAATGGATGAATGCAGAAAGAAGTATAATGGATGAGATTGAACACAGAAATCTAAAATGGTATGGACACGTAAGAAGAATGAAAGATGGAAGACTACCAAAGGCTTTCTGTGCATGGACAATTGAAAGAAGTAACAGAAAAGGAAGACCAAGAACAACCTGGAAGAAATTCAAAATTCAATGAGGAAATTTGGTGTAACAGATGAAGACACAGAGGACAAAGAACGATGGAGAACTTTAATTAGGAGAAATTTGTGAATGTTTGTTGCAAACTGATAGTCTGTAAGTCCTAGTCATTTATCTATTTCTTTTTTATTCGTGTTAATTACTGTCCACCGCTGTGGTCTCGAGGTAGCGTGCTGCCTTGTCACGCAGCGGGCCCGGATTCGATTCCCGGTCGGGACAGACTCCAGGGTGAGGTTTTTTTCGCGGTTTTTCCTCGCCTTTAAGACAAATGTCAGGAAGCTTAGGACCCAACGGTCCCCGAAAATCATCTGGCCATCACCATCACCCTTATCATTATCATCATCATCATCATCCTTCACCGGTGTGGAAAGCAACGGGAAGCTACCACACCTATAATTCCCTAGTAAAGCTGAAAAGCATAGCATTAAAATGCTTTGATTGCAGTGAAAGACCTGCCCTCGGGCAGAATTGCTATGGATGGATGTTAATTACTAAGATTGGTTGGAGAAAACCGTCAATGTTGAGGAAAATTCTCAAAATGAATGAAAACACTTTATTTAATTTACATTTTTGTTATACATTTTTATGGTTTAAACATTGTGTTCAGACATCCAACAAGAATATTGAAAGATAAAGCATTGATCCATATTCAACATGATGATGTGTAGTCTGTATTTTTTACCTGTCCGTGCTGTAGATTGTCACAAAAATGATACTCTATAACAGCGAATACACGAGATTCATTTCCTGTATATTCATCGAGACTTGCCTGCTAGATTTTTTGCACAACACTTTCATGTTTTAGATATTGCGGTGTAAGGAAGTTCATGTTTTGTAATATACATGTAATTAATGTTTGTTTTACATCGACCACACTACACACGTGTCTCCTTGCTTTTTATTTCTCATACCTACACATCGGAAGGAAATATAGGCTATCATGTATTCCTATCAAAATAATCAAAGTTTTCAACGTGCAATATATTTTTATTATATGAGACAATATATAAAATTTGTATAATCATATTATACTTGTCCAGCGCTGTGGTCTCGAGGTAGCGTGCTGCCTTGTCATGCAGCGGGCCCGGGTTCGATCCCCGGTCGGGCAGTTTTTCTGGATGAGGTTTTATCGGGTTTTTTTCCTCACCTGTAAGACAAATGTCAGGAAAACTTTAAGATCCAAACGGTCCCCGAAATTATATGGCCACCATCATCATCATCCTTCACCGGTGTGGAAAGCAACGGGAAGCTACCACACCTACAATTCCCTAATAAAGCTGCAAAGAATAGCTTGAAAGTGCTATGATTGCAGTGAAAGACCTGACCTCGGGCAGAATTACTATGGATCGATGGATATTACATTTTGTTAGACAGTTAAGTATCGTAGACTGCGATTGGCAGGACATGTGGCACGAATGGGATATGAAAGAGTGGCATAGAAATTTCATGTACAAAAAGAACCTAGCAGATAGGTCAAGAATGAGGTGTACATTAACCATGATTTGAGGGAAGTAAATTATACAGAGGATGATTGGAATACATTGCTTCAGGATAGGGATGTATGGGTAGCGGCCATGAATCTCTGGGACGACAGTGCCAGTGTATTAAAGTCTATCCGCTCTTAAAGTGATCTTCATCTAATCAAAACCATATGACGTGATCGTTTCCCATTGGTTATGGACACCGATGTACGATGAACAAGCAGCAAGTACGCGAAAAAGTTGTTCCTTTCGTTAAATTAAAAATATGTCCTCTGAATATGCTTAGGCCTATTATTCGTCGTGAATGAAAATAATAACATTCAAAACACAGAAAACATTCTAAAATATACCTATTCAATAATAACTTAAAATAGCTTATTACATTTGGATGATGCATTTGAGTCATGCTTCAGTCGATTCTGAAACAACAAAATGGCTGAATGTGTGTATCGAGTTTTTTTGTTACTGTGTCGCAATCTAAATTTTTAAAACACAAGTCTGGCAAACCTTGACTAGTGATTAAAAAAAAGTTATTTTAAATGTATTTCACACGTTTAATGAGGATGTCACCAGCTGTCTTGTACTCTTCTCCATTCAAATACCACATGTCTTATATACTTCACAAGTGCTCCCTGTCAATGTGACAGTAATTGTGGAGAGGGCAATAATCTTCTTTAAATCATATTCAAAATTTGCTCCAAGACCGGCTATAAATATTCTTAGCCTGGCGCGAATGGCGGAAGGATACAATTGGCGTTTGTTTATGTTAGGATTATTCTAAGAGCGGATAAGGTATAGTTATATTATTAGATATATCAGGTTAATTTGGCGGCAAGGAGTCCGAATACGGACGAAAGAATAGCCCGTGGAAAGTTAAGAAATTTCCTTAACTGACATTCATATTGAGACAAGGGTTCAGTCAGCCTTCTTTAAAATGAGACTAAGCCTTTCAAAGATTGCAGTGCATAAACCCTAATTTAACCGTGTTTATTAACTGAGAATGTAATATTCCTTGTATCCTCACTGAAACTGACATTTTTTTCATCAAATAAATTCTGGAAAAATTACAATGAAATGGGTGTATTCAGAAATAGCGGAAGAAATACTATATCTCCTTTTAATCCTTTTGCCCTCCCTATTTTTATAAGACCTACCAATACTACCTACAAGTAATTCCTCTCGGCAAGTCCAGTGCAAGCAAGAGATGGAAACTGGACCACACATTAGAGTGGCGGGCCTCCATAGATATGTAGTCTACATTATGTCACGATACAAAATTTTAAATATAAAATTATATAATTAATACTTGTAAAGTACTGGCCTCCTCAACTTGTTTAAAGATGTTTAATTTCTTCAAAATATATTGTAGGACTTTCGGAACTGATTCCATCCTTAGCAGAAGGTTGGTAATCTCTGTTCGTTGCTTGTGATGCATAATTCTGGTACCTCAATGAAATTGTATCATGTATCTTTATAGTACAAGACAGCGATAGCACATATGACATATTATTTTTAAAAATCTCCTGCTCCTCTGGGATATAAACTTGGTCTCAGGCAAGAAATGGAGGTAATCTGCACGGAGATATGGAAGACAGGTGAACAAAAACAAACAGACGTACAAAATTGATTCAAGAAAATAGATAAAATGTATTGTATTTTTTTTTTCTTAATGAGGTAAAAGAAAACAATCCCACTACAAGCCTTATCAGACCCTTGAAGTTGTATTGAGGGTCCCGCCTTTGTAGACATCGGCATGAGATGATAGCCGCGTTTTTAGCCTAGCGTGACGACTGCCTTCACCCCAGTTAGTGACTGAGTCGGCTCTAGGATGGTTTAGAATAGTTTTAAAACCCTGACCGAGTGCAATACGCCTTAAGCAATTACTTTACCGCATGGCCCTCAAACTGATTTGAATTCTTCTTCTTCTTCTTCTTCTTCTTCTTCTTCTTCTTCTTCTTCATCATCCAAACAAGTCTTAGGCCTATAGACCTGTTATGATCTCACTGACGAATTTTGTATCCAGCGTTTCCTTGGACGGCCCAGAGATCTCTTCCCTGTTGGACATTGACGAAGCATGACCTTGGGAACTGTATCTGAACTCATTGATCGCAAATGATTCATCCAGTTGTCTGGTATCTATGTATCCAATAACCGGTTCTAAACGTAGTTCTTTCAATATATCATCATTGCGTTTGTGATCCCATTTGGTATATTCTGCTGTATATCTCATGAATCTCATTTCACTAGAAGTTATCCTGCTCTCTTCACATTTCCTCAAAGTCCATGCTTCACTGCCGTAGCAAAGTGCAGGATTTGCTAAAGTTTTGTGTAACCGTATTCTGGTATCTCTCTGGACTAACTGATTTGAAATAATGAACGGCATTTCTGTACAGTAATATATTCCTAAGATTATGAAAATTTATTGAAATAGATTTTGCTTGATATGGCAAATATAGCGTTGAAATATAAAAATTGATTACTATTTCGATGTTATATTTAAATATTAGTACTTTCCAATACTGGACAATATTATTTTGAAAAGAAAAATTAATGCTTGGACCGGGAATTGAACCCCGGACCTCTGGTTCTACGCACCATGTGCAGTCCATTACACCATTGAAGACGAATAACTTTTCTTACCTCATATACAATTCTCTAATCGTCCGAAGGCAGATACAGTAGACGGCGCTATCAATAGCCCATGAACGGTTTCTGTTCAATAAGTACACTTTTAAATGAGAATTTTACACTATATTTTAAGCAGTAAAGCTTAATATTTCGATATTACATTTAAATATAAGTTACGCGCCGTAGCCGAGTGGTTAAGGCAAGAGGCCTTGGCGCATAGCTACGGGTCTCCATGGGAGAAGAAATTTTCTGATGGAATTTCGACCAATATGGGAACATGTTCCCACTCTGCATCATGAGGAATTTGGGTAGTTACATTAAGTAGCCGCTCCTTCTTGTCCTTTGTCACGGTTTAGGCATTTTGCTAGCCTGTTCCGGTCCAAATTGCTACTCTTTCCATCTTTTCTTTGGTCTTCCCAAACTTCTTCTTCCTCTTGGTGAATAATTATAGGGTTATAACTTTTTCGACTTTTGTGAAATAAAATATATAATAAATGGATGAACTTTTGCTAAAACCATTAAAAAAAGGCCTTCATTTCATTGAGCTTCAAGAAAAGGTAACCCCAAATTAATATTAATATTGATATATAATTATATATGGGGGTGATATTTTTTTGAAGCTCAGTGAAATAACTGCCTTTTTCGATGGTTTTAAGTAAATGTTCACTCGTTCGTTGCACAGGAAATATTTTATTTCACAAAAGACCAAAAGTTGTAACCCTAATGCTGATTTTGGTATTCTGTTCAGTCATCCTTGCTAAGTGTTCTTTCCAGTTTGTTCTGTATTTCACTATTGTTGTGTTTAATTCCTCTACTTTTAGTTGCTGTCTTATTTTTGTGTTGTGATTTTTTATCTGTTCTTTGATATCCTGCTATTGGTCTGAGGAATTTCATTTCGGCAGCTATGATTCTGTCAGTTTGTTGTGTTGTCACTCTCCATGTTTCGAATCCATAAGTAATAATAATGAACTGCAATTGAAGTAGCGACTCCAGGTTGAGAAAACCAGATAAAACAGCTGGGGGACGCGATATGCTGACCACACCCCTACACTTAATCTGTGATTAAGGGTCGGTTTCACCAACAGATGTAACTTTATTACGCCAGTTTAAGCTAGGCATTATACACAGGGAAAACTGGCGTAATACAATTACCTCTGTTGGTGAAACCGACCATAAGACATATAGATGTGACCGCAGCAGCTGGCTGGTAGGCCAAGGGCCTTCTCTGCGTATGGCGCCATGGAGTTTATAGTTTATTTAAATATTATTAAAATAAAAATAGAAGTTGAGAGAGTTGTGAGTGAGAGATATAATTAGTGGTGAGCCAGGTGGAGTGATACAACGTACCACTGATAACACTCATCACGATAATAAATTACTCTCACTCTAAGTACAAGCGAAAAGAAACATCTCAAGTTGAAAGCTAACACATGCTCTCTCTGAAGGACACTTCTATCTCATATACACAATAAAAAATAAAGACATGTCTATATTTCAAACATTGTTCATCTTGAAAGAAAGTAAATTTAGTTTATAGCAAATTTTTCCCAACCTGTGGTTCGCGAACCCCTAGAGGGTTCGCAAAATATTTCAAAGGGTTCGCCAAAACTTCTCCGTAATGGCGGAATTCGAGGTTGGGCCTATTATTGTTTCCTTCATTTCTGCGTCATAATAATAATAATAATAATAATAATAATAATAATAATAATACTTATTATTAATAATAATAATAATATTTTTTTTTCAAATGCCCCAGATTTGTCTTTCGACATTCCTGGTTTCTGTCCTGGCATGGCGTACTTGTAACCCACTTCTGAGGTTCGGGCGCCTGGAAGGCGGGGTTACGTTGCCTCGATGATATGATGGGTGATGATGATGATGATGATGATAATGGTGTGCCAGGAGAGTCCCTAATCCTAAGCTTAACATAAGATGAATATGAATGATGATGATTGCGATGGCCATATGATTTCGGGACCGTTTGGGCCTTAAAGTTTTCCTGACATTTGTCTTACAGGTGAGGAAAAACCCCGATAAAAACCTCACCGAGAAAAGCTGTCCCGACCGGGGATCGAACCCGGGCCCGCTGCGTGACAAGGCAGCACGCTACCCCGAGACCACAGCGGTGGACATAATAATAATAATAATAATAATAATAATAATAATAATAATAATAATATAATAATAATAAAATAATAATAATAATAATAATATAATAATATAATAATAATATTATTATTATTATTATTATTATTATTATTATTATTATTATTATTATTATTATTATTATTATCGGCCGCGGTGGACTAGTGGTTATACTCCTTGTCTCTGGTCCCGAGGGTCGCGGGTTCAATCCCGGCCGGGGTCGATGGATTTTTTAAGGATGGAAAAATCCAAGGAGCAAGTCCTCCGGGAGGGACTTTAAGCTGTGGGTCCCGAGTCTGAAGATTTTCAGGCTCGTAGAAGATCCGTAAGCCTGAATGAAAATGCTTCTAAACAAAATTTACTCAATTTTCCCGTCCTAGTACTACCTTGGTTTCCTAGATGTCAGTGTGAGGCAGAACGCTGACCACGGACCACTCAAATGACATATATACGAAACAAGTGTAACTAAAAATTAGTATGGTTCAAATTAATCCCTGTAGGGGGAGCGCACCTAAATCTCTGTTAAGGGAAAACATGGGCCTACAAAAAACTATTATTATTATTATTATTATTTATTATTATTATTATTATTATTATTATTATTATTATTATTATTATTATTATTATTATTATTATTATTATTACAAAGAAATAAATTTATGCTTTGACTGAGATACCGTTTATTTCTTTGTAATTATATTAATTACTCTCAGTGAAAAATAATTTTAAAAAAGTATAATAAAATATCATTATTATTATTTAAAATTAAATTAAATTAACCCAATAATGCCTCTTGTTACGTATGTATACCCCTAATTGTGAGTAAAATCGTTTTCTTCATAAGCCGGTTTAAAAATAAATACAGAAACAGACATTGTACTGAAAGTGATTTGAGACTTTATTTAACTTTTGTGGTTCCTGACTTGAAAGCTCTGTGCCATGGAAAGCTTCTCACTGAATTCCAAGACGAGGTGAGCAATTACAATGTCTGTCTAACTCGTGCCCTAATGCAAGTCAATGACCAATCACATTTTAATGAATTTTGATTCACAACCAATCACAGTCTTTTTCACCTCGATTTTATGAATTAAATTTTATCACTTTAAAATCAAGCTCCTCCTTTTTAACATTCTGAATAGGTGACAACATTATTTTGCAGTGACTTACTCTCGAAGAAATACGTTGAATATAACAATTTATGTATTAAGATGTAAGAATTCTAGAATTCATGTGGCTACCAGATTGTATATATAGTACACGAATGTAACCAGATAGAGCTTGGGGGAGATAATATAAAAATATTTGTAGCAATTGATTGTACCATAAAAAAAACACTGTTTGCACTTTCTTAAACGTATTATTTCCCAGGAATTTATGTTCCAGAAAAATATAATTGACATATTTACATCATAGGATATCAGAAATTAATTAATAACCTATAATGTTGGTTATAAATTTCTCCACTAGGGTGCATTCTTACAATATAGCGATCCTTTGGCAATAAATATGATCTAGCTTCAGTGATGAACAAATGAAGCATAATGGTTTGTCATTTGTTTTCAAACATCGTCGTTTACATTAAATATATAAACATTTTAAAATAAGTATATTTAAATGATGAATTGTGAGTAAACAGCTTAATTTTATTCGTTAAATAGTCCTAAAAAATGCCACTCTTGATGTCCAAATTATCTAGATAAATTAGAAATCACTCGTGTCATTACTTATGACAATTTCATTCAGTTAATGCAGACCCTGAGGACATGTCTGGTATCAACCAATTAAAGTCATGGTTCAGGGCAGTACTTGCTGTTATTCAGAGCAAATTATCCTTCTCTAGTTGTCGCTTCCTTATTGGTTAGTATTTTATTTTACGTTGCTTTTAACAGTTCATGTCATTACTGTCAGAATTTAAATCTAGGCGTTAAAGGAGCAGACAATTTTGATCAATTGCCTCTTATTTCAGTCTACAGATGCCGTAGATCTACGATCCGGGACCCATGGCTCTAAGCCACTTCCAAAAGAATCCATGCTCAGGATTTTTACGCCTTCAAAATTCTACCAACCACCATTGAATTCTAACAAAAGAGAGGACTTTTTTTATATGTGGGACTTAAATCCATCGCACTAGTCTGCCACGTTAGAATCAATAATTTTTGAAATGTGATAGTAGAGTACTTCCTTATTATTAAATCATAGCTGTGTTAATTCTTCTTTATACAGCATGCTACCAAAATTTCGTACTCGAACCGTGTCATGTGAAACCAAGGATAAAACAGACACAAACATTGTAATGTAATTTTTTTATGCAAATTCCATAGTAAATATGAACAAGACCATTCCACTGAATAAATTTGAATTCCAAATTGTGATAATATTTTTAAAAAAATAATAGATATGTGAATGTTTCTTTATTATTTTCGTGGTACTATATACTCAAATCATTGTTAGTTTTGGTCTTTAAAGAACAATATTGTAAAAAATATATACTACTCATTTATCTTCTAATTATATTTAGTAATTTCTAAAGATAGGTGAATGGAGATAGCTACATAATAGTGAGTTACATGATATGTATAGGAAGCCAGATATAATAACAGTCTCGTAGGCTTCGATTGGCAGGATATGTGGCACGTATGGGGGATAATAGAGGCGCATGGAAGCTTCTGGTAGGAAAACGAGAGGGAGTACGCCCAGTTGGTAGGCCAAGAATGAGGTGGGAGAATAACATTATCCATGATTTGAGAGAAGTAGATTATACAGGGGACGATGTGAATATATTAGCTCAATATAGAGATGTATGGAGAGCTTATGTCCGGCGGCCATGAATCTACGGGTTCGATAGTCAGTGAGTTAGTTAGTAATTTCTAAGTGTTAGATTGAACTCTTGGTGTAGGAGACCTATGCTACATAAATTGCACGTAGAGGGCTGCAGAGTAGAACAAAACTCTTTCGAAAAACTTTTCAGGTTGTTGACGGATGCTGAATGAGTGTTTTGCTATAATGAACCCATGACCTCTTGTGGCCAATTACAGAGTAATGTGTTGTTGAGGTCAGACATGGAACATGTCCTCTGGGCCATAATATAAGAAGCGTTTGGTAGATTACAAAGACTATTTAACTCATGCTCCAAATGGGACTCAATGGCCAATCACGTTTCAATGATTTCTGTTTTACAACCAATCAGACTCGTGTTTCACGAAATATTTATCAGTGTTATAATTACCATATTAAAGAAAGCTCCTCCTTTTTAATATTCTGAACAGGTCTGAACATTATTTTGCAGTGACTGAGCCTATAAGAAATCAGGCTACCAGATTGTGTATATAGTGCATGAATGTCAACACATGCCGCATGCGGGAGTTAATATAAAAACATTTGTAGCAATTGATTATACCACCAAAAAAATAAACCACTGTTTGCACTTTTTAAATGTATTTTTTCCCACGTAACAATCCAGAAAAATATAATTGTCATATTTACATCATACGACATCAGAAATGAATTAATATACAGTTTGATGTGTTTCATTTTTCCTCCACTAGAGAGCATTCTAACAATATTGCGTTCCTTTGGCAATAAATAGTATGATCTGGTTGCAGTGATAAACAAAAGAAGCAGATGAAGCGTACCTATCGCTTCTCATTTGTTTTCAAACATCGCCGTTTACATTAAATATATAAATATTTTAAAATAACTATAGTTAATAATGATTTGTGAGTAAACAGCTTAATTTTATTCGTTAAATAATCCTAACATATGCCACTCTTGATTTCCAAATTCTCTAGATAAATTGGAAATTACTTATGAAAAATAAAAATCAAATAATCTTCACCAAAGGTAGGTAATGTAAAAATCATAATCTTCAATACAAACAAAATTTTATCGTAATCAAAGAGTCGATATTTTAAATAGCTACTTTAAAGTAAAATATATATATACTAACACCATTGAAGACTGCACAATGTTTTGTACTATGCAGTGTTGAAGAAACAAGTATGCGTTTTTTATTATTCGTGTAATTTTTTGTATTGTTGTTTATGATTGTTACAGAACTTACTTCAGGTAATGATAAATATTAAATTTAGGGGACATGATCCAGAGCTACATTTTATAATAATTGGGACACACAACACGATTATGATATATGATGCAGTATGGTTTTGAGAAAAAAATATTTTTTTGGCCGTGTAAAGCAAAAATAAGGATTCTTTTTGGAACTTCAAAGAGGAAATATATGTCTTCCTAACTCTCCAAAACTTATATTTTTATATAAACTCAACAAATTTAAAGAGAATCAATGCAAGAATAATACATATTTACGAGTATATCCTAAAGAACATGGATAAAGACTAGAATAAATCTGCCTTATCTGTATATAATTCCTACCTTTTTACACGCTTTATATTAGCTTGACCTGTATCTATGTAACGGAATCTTTCAACGCGATTTTCACCCACTTAAAAACATGGGATCGACTTGAAACTTTGTATACTTGTAGAGGACCCGTGACAATACAATAATTTCATATTTATTTTCTAAAATCCTGGCCATAATCATCAGAAAATCAAAAAACGTGTTTTTGTATCAATGGAACGGAATCTTTCAACTCGATTTTCACCAACTTAGAAACATTGGATCGACTTGAAACTTTGTATACGTGTAGACAACCCGTGACAATACAATAATTTCATATTTTGTTTCTAAAATCCTGGCCATAATCATCAGAAAATAAAAAAAAGTGTTTTTGTATCAATTTAACGGAATCTTTCAACGTGATTTTCACCCACTTAGAAACATTGGATCGACTTGAAACTTTGTAGGGCCTATACGCGTAGAGGACCCGTGACAATATAATAATTTCATATTTTGTTTCTAAAATCCTGGCCAGAATCATCCGAAAAAAAAAATGAAAACTGGTATAATAGGTTGCGGACTTGTTGACTTTTTAGTCAATCGTTGTAAGAGCTCAGTTGGTAGAGCAGTGAACTCTTAGTGGTATATAATTTCAGTAATCCATACGTCGCTGGTTCAAATCTGGCTGGGAGAGTTTTTTTTATAGAAGAGTATTACTTTTAGCTCATACTACAGTAGTATCAAATTTAAGGATATTTACATTTTTATCTTATTCTGTAAAATATTAAAACTAAAAAATAAAAAATAAATAATAGTTTTAAAAAACTAAAAGAACACGCTTTATTAGAAAACTAAAAAATGAAAAATAATTTTAATTTCCAATACGCTTGGGATAAAATAAAGTGGTCAACAAAAAAATCATCTCGAACACATATAGAATAAAATTAGAGTTATCAACAAAAAGAAAATAATTTTACCATCAAAAGCGTGGGGTGCTTTTTATGATTTTTACATTTTCTTCTTAGAGAGCTTACTTTTACCAATATCTGTTTATTATCAAATATATTATTGATATAGAGCACCCCACGGTTTTAATGGTAAAATTATTTTCTTTTTGTTGATAACTCTAATTTCATTCTATATGTGTTGGAGATGATTTTTTTGTTGACCACTTTATTTTATCCCAAGCGTATTGGAAATTAACATTATTTTTCATTTTTTAGTTTTCTAATAAAGCGTGTTCTTTTAGTTTTTTAAAACTATTATTTATTTCCAATACTATAAACAAAAATCATGGGCCTCGCTGTTGTCAGTAATTTCGATATTAGTGATGAACTGTCAACGTATTTAATTGCATATTTTAGCCCAATTTAATATACTTAAATTGATATCATCATCCAGGGATTAAGCCTGTTGGCTCGTTCCGGTTTCATGAAAGCTAGAATTGTTAAAATTGTTCAGATCATCTTCTGTATGGGCGTTCAACATTTCTCCTTCCGTGCGGTTTATAATTTAGCAATAAGTTTGGAAATCTTCCTTCGGGCGCTCTATCAACATATGAACTTCAGAATTGTTGAATGTTCTTTCCAGTCGTTCCAATACTTAATTATTCGGTATGTAAGTTTGAAAATATTTAGTTCCTTTCTTATATTTTAATTACTTTTCTTATCCAGCAGAGAATATCCTGCTGCATTCCTTAAAAATCTTATCTCAGCTGCTATCAATCTTTGTTCTTGTTTTTTAGTGATTGTCCCACAGTTCTAATCCATATATCAAATCAGGAATACAGACATTACTTTATAAACCTTCATTTTTGTTTCTTTTCTTGTGTTTTTAAGGGTTCTTATGATAGTACCACACATTAGATTAAATTTATTTATTTTGTCATTATA
The DNA here is from genome assembly GCA_030220185.1 of Diploptera punctata. Taxonomy (NCBI): domain Eukaryota; kingdom Metazoa; phylum Arthropoda; class Insecta; order Blattodea; family Blaberidae; genus Diploptera; species Diploptera punctata. The sequence continues at coordinate 90,383 of JASPKZ010006834.1, read as the reverse complement.
TTGTCAAATTTATATTTGCATATTAATTATTTGTGTGTGTGTATAATTTTTTTGGAGGTTTGTAAATAATATGCATAGAAAATAGACTTTGAAATTTAAATAAATATATATATATATATATATATATTCCTTTATTATATAACAGACTCCATGAGCTAGTGGTCAGAGTTTCTGGCAATAGTTCATGAGGACCCGAGTTCGATTCCCTGTCAGACCATAGTAATTTTTTCTTAAAGGGAATTATTCAGTGGTTACCTACGGTCTGGATTTTAGGTTAAATTTAGGATAATGACTCCCCTGGCGCTTCATTATCATTCATCGCCCATCATATTATCCGGGTAAGTTTTTCTCCACCATCCAGGTGCCCCAACCCAAGAAATGGATTACAATTCCGCCAAATCTGAGAGGAAGCCAGAAATGTCATAAAAGACAACATGGTGGCATTGGATAGAAGAATAATTAAATGGAATGCTAGAGATGTTTTCTATTCAAGTGATTTTAGTATAATTGCTAGTCATATTAAGATTACACTTCTTACATGCACAAAAATTAAATATTAAAATAATTATTCACTTTATAAAATCGTAATCGCTATCTGATGTGTATTGTTTTCCCAAAAGTGCAAACCTGCTAGTACTATCAATAATATAGCTTCTAACCTAAACACCTATAATAATAATAATTTTTACAGTATTTCAATGCTCGTAAAATATTAAAATAACTTCAGTTTAATCTCAATTCTCACGTTGAACTTAAACTTAATACCCTGTCTCTTGTTCATAATACAATTTGCAAATTGTATTCGAAGTACCGTATTAATTTTTGTGTGCATTTTGTGTGAGGTGAGTGGGTGGTTACAGGAATTTTTAAACTCAAAGCTTTAACGAAATTGGATCTTTTAAAGATGGAAGAATGCAAATAAATCCGAATTTAACCTTAAATCGGCAACGCACTACTTTATCGTATCAGTTATTTGAATGTGGCGGACCGCACTGAAAACGACATCATACATAACTGTTATTTTTGGGTATATTGTGTAATTCGACACACATTCAAGTAATTTCTACTCGTTCTTTTTTCTTCTGTTTTATTTTTATTATTATTATTATTATTATTATTATTATTATTATTATTATCATTATTATTATCATTATTATTATTATTATTTATTTGTAGGATTTTCATCTTATTTCCCAAATCACTCATGGAAGGAAACGGTATTGGATGTGCATCCACTGCCTATCCATCTCTTGGATGGTCTTCTTCTTGCTCTTCTCCCGTCCATTGATCTATCTTCTTTAGCTTTTTCTCCAAGTCTGTTGTCTTCCATTCTTTCTATATGATCTTTCCAATATGTTCGTCTGTCTTTAAATTTGGTTATGTATTGAATTTGACAGATATCTCTAAAATCTGAATTGCGCATCCTATCAACTAATGTTTTCCCCTGAATAGTTCTTAAAATCTTCATATCGCATGTGCTCATTATTTGTTTAGTTTTTGTTGTATCAGCCCTAGTTCCTGCTCCATATTCAATAACTCGGCGAACTATCGTTTTGTATATGCGGATTTTGCTTTCTATTGACATTTCTGTTTTATTAAAAATATTAAATACAATAAACTAGTTGTTGTATCCTATAGGGTGAATTGCCAGTTTAAGGGTTAAAAATGTATTGCACAAATTAACATACAATTTATTTTTCGATATTTCTCATTCACAACAATTGATCCTGCTAGGGCCTATATATTATATTTATTTTATTTTTTCCTATTTATAAATGAATTTAATAAAAATAATATTATTACTATATTATTATTATTGGTATATCGTGTTAGTAACAGAGTTTCAGTCAATGACCGTAAGAAGTGTAGCTAATGTGGAGCAAACAACTTGCTTTCTATCTTAACTTTATGTCCAGGAAGGATTCTTGTTTAAGTATTGCAACACATATTCAGGCAGAATTATGGTAAATTGTGCCAGTAAAATGGTCGTAAAGAAGTAAATGGAAGCTTTGATATCTAGTCTGAGAGGTGGACATGTCTTCCAGTAGCAAGCTCTCTATCCAAAAACCCTATGGCTTGTTAATTGTGCTTGATATATGGGCCGGTACAGCAAACCTTATCTTATAGTGTTCATTAGAGAAACTACCAAAGTCTTCGTTAAAAACAGGAGCCGTGCTAACAGGCTACTGTGAGCAGGAACATTGGGAAGTCGGTTTGAATGTGTGTGGGACACCGATGCAAACTGGTTGAGATCCACGTAATAACCCAAATAAATAGAACCTCATCATTATTTACAACTTTATTAGTTTTCTTTTCCACACAGATACGTTATAATAGATAAATAATGAATGGTCTGGATTCCATCTGCTCCACCCAACTAGAATTGTTCAACTTTAGAAGATTGGAATTAAGGAAACTCAGAAGACTTTAAAATGAATCTTGTAATTCAAATCTCTAATGATTCTAGCTGTGCTATAAGTATGTTTGTATTTCACTTTCTTGAAACATTATCTAATAAATAATTACAATGAAATAGAATCAATACTGATTTTAAAATATGACTACCCCTTCTCACCACAGTGCATATTTCTCACCATCAGTTCCCACAGCATGGAATTCTCTTACGCTATTTTTCAGATTCTGTCAAAATTATAACATCATTAAAAATAAATTGAAAACTTTTTTATTAACAAACGAATGCATATACCTTCACTTACAGTATTATTTTATCAATATTTTTTTGTTTTCATTAAATAATATTAACATTCATCAATATTTTAAACTAAAAATACATATAACCAACAGATAAACTGTATTACTTTTATTCATTTGTGTCTTATTTTTTCTAGGTATGACTTGAGGGAAGGAGATTATACAGGTATGATTGGAAAACATTAGCTCAGGATAGGGATGTGTGAGGACCTCATATCCGCGCGGCCATGAACCTACGAGTACGTTAGTGCCAGTGAGATAGTTTAGTCAGGGTCTGTCTACTGTGTCGTTTATCTTGATTTGTTAATTTATTATTAGTAGTATTAGTTTTACTTCTCACTCATCCTATAACAGCCATTATTCTTAATATTGTCAGAGTGGCTAAACTTTCATTCGTTATCCAATAATACAAATATTGTAATTGTTGTATTTTAATGTAACATGATTGATCTGGTTGAGTGGAACAGAAGGCCACGTGACCTTAACTCAACCGGCTAAATCAATAAAAAAATAATTTTATTTATGTACAGATTTTCAATGTTTACACATATTTCTGTGTCTAAAGTATTACGTTTCATCTCCACTCGTCTCTATGCATCCACTCCATGTCCCCCAGTACTCTTGTTTCTTATTCCAGTTCTTATTTCTTGCATCCACGAGTTTCGAGGTATTCCATTTCTTCTTCTTCTTCTTCCAGATGAACACCATTCCAATGTTATAATCTTAATAATAACAATAATAACACACATATATATATATATATGTTATATTGCAGATTTTCGCGGATATGAGTATGAATATGAAAGTTTTCGTGGGTTTTCCGTGCCTTGGATTCAAGTTATTCTTTGATAATTGCATGTGGGATCACCGAAACGTCGGAATCAGTGGCCAGATGCCGAACTTGAATCCAAGACGCGGAAAACCCAAGAAAACTTTCATACTTGTATATATATATATATATATATATATATATATATATATATAATTTTCTTCGTTATACAAGCATAGTTAATTGTAACAGTTCATACATATATTAATATAGAAATTAAATTATTCGAGCTATTTTATTGTCTTCAGGAATTACTGTTACTTGAGCACCATCATGGTTTGCTTCTTCGGGTATATAATTTATTGATAAAAATTGGTTGTAAAATAAACTTTGTTTTGGATACATAATAATTTTTTATTTACACTGGCAGAGTTAATGTCTTATCTTCGATTTGTAATCACTATAATTAAAACTTGAACTAATATTGCATACTATTAACATAAAGATAGAGCTTTTAAAATCATAAAGGATTTAAATAAATCCGAAAAGAATAAAGTTTTATTAAGCCCAATCTCAATTAATAAATGGAAAGAACATTTTAAACAATTATGGACAAACAAAAAATAAGTTAATTGGTGGTTGGCAGAAAATGACGAGGACATTTATCCTATCACTCAAGAAGAGTATATACAAGTATTAAATAAAATTAAGAACAATAAATATTCATTAATAGACCAAATTAATGGAGGATTGACAAAATATTCACCACAATCCTTACAAGACAGATTATTGAGATTGTTTAATATGTGTTGGAAAAGAGGACATATGAGATGAATGGGGAACAGCCATTGTCATACCTATATTAAAAAAAGGTTGCAAGGACGACTGTAATAATTACAGAGGGATTAGTCTATTGAACACTTGTTATAAACTGTACGCAAAAATATTTACTAATCGAATAAAGAATATAACTAAATGTATACTATTAGAATCGCAAAATGGTTTCCGAAAAGGAAGGACCTGCCTCGATTGTATATTTACAGCAACACAGATAATTGAATAAAAGACAAGAATTTAGTTTGCCATTATACATAGCCTTCATAGATTGTGTAAAAGCCTTCGACAGGGTAGAAGGAGAAACCCTGTGAAACATATTAACCGAAAGAGACTTTTCAAAACATATTATAAGAGTTATTCAAAGCTTATATGCAAATACAAATACCAAAATAAATATTGGAAATATAAAATCAAAATGTGAAATCGTAATAAATCGGGGATTACGTCAAGGTAGCCCTCTTTCACCCACCCTCTTTAAATTATATATTGACGAAGTTGTCAGAAAATGGCAAGTAACTTTAAATTTTATTATTAAAATCTTTGTTGACGCACTCATATTTGTTGATAACAAGGCTATAATGGCTTCCTCAGAGAATGACTTACAAAGAGCCATTTTTGAATTAAATATATTGCACAAGATTACAACCTAGAAATTTCTTCAACAAATACTAAAGTAGTGGCCCAATGTGGGAAAGAAATTCAAAGATAAAAAATAGTACTGAATGACAAAACGCTAGAACAAGTAAAATATTTCAATTATCTTGGTGTATATCTCTATGCTGTAATAGAGAAAATAACATAAATAATAAATTATAAATATTTGGATATTTATGTGGCGCCCTTAAAAGAACACTGAAAAAGAAAGTAAGAAGAGAAACACATTTAAAATGTTATAAGTATTGGCTGTGCCTGCAACATTGTATGGCTCAGAAATATGGACTCTGAATAAACAGACAATTAAAAGAATAGAAGCAGCAGAAATGAAATATTTACGATTCGTGCCAGGATATACTTTAATAGATAAAAAACGGAGTGAAGATATTCGTAAAGAACTACAAATATTCAGTCTGACAGATAAAATAGAAGAGTATAGAAGAAAATAGTGTGAACATGTCTGCAAAATGGATACCAACAGATTGCCTTGGAAAAGTCTGAACTGTCAACCGAGAGGAGGAAAAAGAGATCAGGGACGTACACGAAACAGATGAAAGCTATAATACCCGAAGCCGGAACAAACCAATAAGGTTTAATACAAGTAAGAAGAAGAATATTGACATAAATATCACTTAAAAATAAATATAATTCTATGAGAAATGAAAAAGGAGGTATGGAAAGTCCTTGTACGAAAACCAGACGGAAAGCGCCCAGTAGGTAGGCCAAAATGATGTAGAAGAATAACATTAACCATGATTTGAGACAAGTAGATTTTATAGGGGATATTAGAAAAACATTAACTCAGGATATGGATGTATGTCAGCGCGGTCATGAACCTACGGGTTCGATAGTGCCGATATGTTAGTTATTGTTTATTGTTATAAATATGTGTAATTATAAGTAACTTAAGATTTATCAAGTAACTTAGGATATTATGATAGAATTGCTTAAAAGCTCCTGATATTTACTGGTGGCGAATTCCAATAACGGAGAAGTGAGACATCGAAAAAAAATAATGAGATGTTCTGTGTTCAAGTTTAGTGTTATGAATTGCTATTGTGAATCATAAACAAATAGAGGATGCTTTAAAGCTTTTGAATATCCAGAGTAGAAATATATAATTTATCTCAGAAACTGATATTGAAAGACAAATATCATTTTTAGATCTTAATTTAACAAGAAATGGAGAAAACAGGATAGAATTTGGAATATGTAGAAAGAATAGGGCTACACATATAGATAACTATATTAAAGCTTCGGAATTCAACCATTTTGCTCACAAAAAGGTAGTGTTCAATAGTTTACACATAGATTAGTAAATATACCTATGAGCAAAAAAAATTATGAAATAGAAAAAAGAATACATAATTAATGTTGCAACAGAAAACGGTTTTAAAGAAAATATGGTATACGAGAAAATAATTAAATTTAAAAGACAAAAAATAATTAATGAAAGCACACTTAAAAAACAAACAGAAAAAATAAAATTCAAGAAATTCACTTACCATCCATTGAAACACCACAAGTTAAAAAAAATTCAAAAAGTTTAATATAAGATTGGCACCGATAATTAAAACCAATAAAAATGATTAAAAATTTTGAAGTAGAAAACAAATCAGGAATTTATCAGATCAAATGCAGGGATTGTGACAAAATTTACGTAGGAAAACGAAATTTGAAAACAAGCGTGAAAGAACATCTTAGAAATGTCAAAAATGGTAAGTGGAAAAGTCAGCAGTAGCTGCTCATGCTTGGTGCGAAAAGCATCTAATTGAATCAAAAGCCAGTCTAATTAAACAAATTGAAAAACAAAAAGAACTCATGGTTTGGGGAAAAAATTCAAATCAGAAAAACAAAGAAGAAAAACTTATGAACTTCGAAATTCCCGCGGATCTGACTCAATCCGGAGGTTCATCGGTCAACCAACAGAGCGAAGAAGTAGTTCTTCCGATCGACATAACATCAATCATCAAGATATTACTGAAGATGAGGCGGCCAAGGCTTTGAAATCGCGATATACTTAGAAGCCTGGTTATGAGGAGAGGTATGAGACATTTTAATTTATCTTATCTTCTGTTATGTTTATTTTCGTTGGAATATTGTCTCTATACATTATTTTGAGGGTTTTGTTAATATCTTGCATATTATGTCCTGCCTGAATGATGTGTTTGGCATAATTGGATTTCCCTCGCGCATATACTAAATCTTTAAATTGTGCTTTTTACATATAATAATAAAATTTCTGCTGGTTCTTCCTATATAAAATTTGTTGCAATCTTTACAAGTAATTTTATATATTCCTCTCTTGATCAATACTTGAAATCTGTACTTCCTATTTTTGTATCAAATTTATTTTAAATTTCATCCCAATGCTGAAAAAAAATTATTAGGTATGCAAACTAGAATGATTGTACAACCCTGAGATGTGCAATAAAGTTATAAATATCTACTCGAAGAGAAAATGGGGCAACCAACAAATTTAAATAAAAACTGATTAACAAATCCATTTCACTGTGGCAATGTTCAGAGACGAATTTTCAATGTTATCTCGAAAGGCTACATTTACTGTCTCCGTTCATTGAGTTTTAATTAAATTTTAATAGATTCTTATAGTACATAAAACTCCCATTTGAGAACAAGCATTTCGAATTTAACTCATCTAAAAAAATTGTGTTCCTGGACTGCTAGGATAAGAATCATTTGTTGGCAATTTATCAAACCAGGCCTGTATAAAACTCTCTAATAACAGTGATGCTGAATGTCCACTACTCCGTGGGCGGATTTACAAACGACATTTTCTTTATTCCAAATAAATATTTTAAATCATCATTTATTTCGTTTAACGAAAATATTGTAATTAATGATAATAAAATCTAAGACTAGAAACGTATTCAGGAACTAAATTGATAAACGGATTTGGATGAAAGTGACAATGAAATGAGGGAATTCTATACCGCATATAGAAATTCAAATAAAAAAAGCTAAAAAAACATAATTTATTGCTATAGTAAATAAATAATTACCCGAGAGAAAAAAAAGTATTGATTTTTTCAATACTTTTAAAATTTATGACTAAATACCGTTGAGATCACTTGTAAAATTTAAAATATAAAAATAGATACCTCAGATCTCAGTCTTCCTCAACTTTGTCTTCCTCAATTTACATGAAAAGTTGAGGAAGACTCAAATCTCAGGTATCTGTTTTTATATTCCAAATTTTATTGATTTTACCCAAAAATGTGATAAATGAGAAATTGAACTCAAAGTCCACCGCTGTGGTCTCGAGGTAGCGTGCTGCCTAGTCACGCAGAGGGTTCGGGTTCGATCCCCGGTCGGGACAGTTTTGTCTGGGTGAAGTATTTATCGGGGTTTTTCCTCACCTGTAAGACAAATGTCAGGAAACCTTTAAGGCCCAAACGATCCCGAAATCATATGGCCATCGCAATCATCATCATTCATATTCATGTTAGATTAAGCTTAGGATTAGGGGCTCTCCTGGCGTACCACGATCATCATCATTCATCACCCATCATATCATCGGGGCAACGTAACCCCGCCTTCCAGGTACCCCAACTTCAGAAGTGGGTTACAATTACGCCATTGCCAGGAGAGAACAGAAGAAATGTCTAAGGACAAAAACTTAAAAAAGAAAGTATCAAATCACCTTATTTACAATGTAAATAAGGACTGTGTAGCCAACTTATCATAAAAACTCGATAACAAACAAGTGAACGCTAAACTAATCTGATATCACTAGCTCATCCATTTTCTCACCCTAATTTGCCCAAACTAACACTAACTTGCCCACTAATGTAGGTGGACTCCTGGGATAGAATCCCCTTATATGTGAGTAAACATTTTGGCAATCTGCTCCAGAGTGATCGTGTGTTATTAGTAGAGTCCGGATGTTAGGCACTTAAAAAATTCAAAATAGGCAGGCAAAAAGGCACTAAAATCATTAATATAGGCACTATAAAATTCAAAATAGGCTCTTAAAAAGTAGACTACAACATACATTTTTACATCTTTACATAAAGGCTATCAATAGCATAAGAAATCAGAGATGATTTTGGAACTTCTTTGCTTTTTTACAAAGATAATACGTATGTTTTGCAGTGTGTACGTGCTGCGAAACATGGCACTTCTTCGCGCAATTCACTGAAATTTTGTAAAACAATATTGAACCGTCACTTGAGAACATTTCCGCATCAAATTCTTTCATGAAATTTGTCAGTTTGTCTTATTGTCAGTTCTTATGGCATAGAAAAACGACTGTTTTAAAGGTATAAAAAAACCATATACACTTTGTCTTTGAAACACCTGTCTGTGAACGAGGACTACAGACTGAATTCAGTGTTACCAACATCAAAAATAATATTGCCAGTCATTTAAAGGTTTCTATGCAATGATATGTGTCATGAACTTTGTCCATTTCAATTAATTTCATTGAAATACTAAGTTAATTTCTAGAAAAAATGGCAAATAGGCATTTATAGGCATTGTAAGTTGAAATAGGCATTTATAGGCAAAATTAACATCATGGAAAACAACTCTAGGGTCTTAACTTATATGAAGTCACTTTTACAATATCTATAATAAATAACTGTAGGCAGTTTCCCTAACATCCGGACTCTAGTTATTAGTTATCACATTAAGCAACATGAGCTAGCAGTCATTTGTTCTCTGTTCGAATATTCACAGTGGAACGGTGGCATAGAATAGCCATAAATGATATACGGAGATTAATGTAGTACCATTACACATTTTCTGATATATGTCTTATTTAAGAAATGTACCAGATTACGAATTGAACAAGTGTCTTTGGGAAGGGAGGCAGTTACGTTACTTATTATCTGCTAATTAGGCCTATATATTATCCTAAATAGTTCATCGCTGTGGTCTCGAGGTAGCGTTCTATCTTGTCACGCAACGGGCCCGAGTTCTATTCCCGGTCGGGACACGTTTCCTGCTTGAGGTTTTATCAGGGCTTTTCCTCACCTGTAAGATGAATGTCAGGAAACTTTAAGGCCCAAACGGTCCCCGAACACCATCTGGTCACCATTATCATCAATATCATATTCACCTAATTAGCTTAAGTTTAGTTTAAGGCCTCTCCTCGCGCATCATTACCATTATCATCAACTTTCATATCATCGGGGCATCGTAACCCCGCCTTCCAGGCGCCCCAACCTCAGAAGTGGGTTACAAATACACTATTCCAGGAGAGAACACCAGAAATGTCAAAATGACAACATGCGACATTTGGAAAAAGGAAATATATGTGTATATATATATATATATATATATTGTGTTGTCTATATATATAATTATGTATGTGTATATATAGATATATATATATCTATGTATTGTGTATTAATATATATACAATATATGTGTATATATATAGATTATATGTGTATATATATATATATATATAAATTTCGTGTCACGTTGTTTGGCCGCGATGGAATCCTAACTTAATGCAGCAGATTTTAATAAAATTTTGCACATGTCGGCGGGGGGTGCAGTTTAGTTTATCCAACTGGAGACTTAGGGTAGTTTATAGTTAAATTTATAGTCGCATTATTTTTTATTGCAAATTATTTGTTTATTATTTAACAAAGAGTTGTAATTATCTGTGAGTTCCATACGATTCTAACAGACGGCGGTGTAATTATCTATGAGTTCCATACGATTCTAACAGAGTTCCATACGATTCTAACAGATGGCGGTGTAAGGTAATTTGGTAAGGTAATTGGTTTATTATTTAACAAAGAGAGATCCAGATGGCTGTGCTTTATGTTGCAACCGCGAATTTCAATTGAATTACAAATGTTGATTATTTCATAATTTAAGTGTGTTTAGTGTTTATTTTTATTTTCAATATTATTAATTTCGTGCGTAAGTATTAGTTTTAAGTAATCTGGTTGAAAGACAGCAACTTAATTTATATTGTTAACATATACCTTAGCCACAGCAACGCGTGGCCGGGACTTCTAGTATGTATGTATATATATATTAGACTAAATGTATCATAATGTGTTTAACAAACATTCCATAAACCTATATAATGTTTATGTACTTATTTTTATTTAATGACAATACATGTTTCAAAATCATTATCTAATATATAAAAATGAATGTTTGTTTGTTGATTTGTTTGTTTGTACTTTATGCGCGGCCAAACCGTTGATCCGATTGTGATGGGGCTTTTTGCAAAAGGTTCAGGAGATTCCCGGGATGAACATAGGCTATAAAAGAGTTGTGATACTCAATCGTACAACCTTAAAAATCGCCATTTGTAGTGGAAAACGTGAAAAAAGTAGCTCTTTGGATGTATAATGACTAAATGTAAGTCATTGCCTAAACCATAACAAATATACAAAATTAATGTACACAGAATTGAATATCTCAAAAAGCTCTACAAAAAAGTCCACAGTTATCTCTTACGGATAACTCACAATAACCATTTTTTTCTTTCATTGATGCCAAGAAGATCGAGACAAGTACGTAGATTCCTGTGCAAGCATAGCAGCACCTGGTGGGTATTATTTTACGGATAACTCATGATAACGAATGTTGTCCTTTAGCTCATTTTTGCCAAGAAGATCGAGATAAGTAGATTCCCGGGCAACACCGGGTAATTAGCACGGGGTATCTAAAAATAATTACGATATAACATTTTCCGCCTACTTATTTAACTAAACATAAAACACATTAATTTTCGTATTTCAGCTCGTTTATGTCAAGAAGATTGAGATAAGTAGATTCCCGGGCAACGCCGGGTAATCAGCACGGGGTATCTAAAAAATATAAATTTATATTTTCTTTCATTTATTCAATTAAACATAAAAGTACATTAATTTTCATTTATTTAGGCATAGCAGCGCACGCCGGGTATTAGCTAGTATTGTATGAAATATTCTATCATTTTACAGTATTATTATTTTGAATTTATTTCAATATTTTAAAAAATTTGAAAGTATTCTTTTCTTCTAATACAATGTTAAGCAAAATATTCTCATTTTATAGTGTGTTAATTGTTTATAAATATTGAGGAACTTTACCTAAATTATTAAAGGATTAAGAAGTCATTCAACTGGCAAAATTAATTGACTATTCTTTTTTCATTAATTATTTTTATGCACTCTTTTTTTAAGACTTAACACTTATCTGAAACTTACTAGTCAGTTTCCTGGGCAGATCGAATTTATTGATAATATTATATAGTAATTATTCTTATCAGCGTTTTCAACCAGTCGTTTTAATTAATTTAATCTATATTTAACTGTTAAATAGGATAAAAATATGTCTAATGTTGGTTTATGGTAATAATTGCTAATTAGGTATGTGACTCCTTCAATCGAAGAAAGTAATTGAATATTAAATTAGAAACAAGTTAGTACTTTTTTTTTAATTTAACTCGGTTGGACGACAGCACCTGCCAAAAGGTATATATTTCAACATTTTGCTTTGTGAAAATGTATACTTTCATGCGATTAATTTTTAATTGAGTGAGTGGTCACAGCACAGTGACAGTGAGAGTACAATAATAATAAATAATAGTTTAAAAAAACTAAAACAACACGCTTTGTTAGAAAACCGAACTAAAAAATGAAAAATAATTTTAATTTCCAACAAGCTTGGGATAAAATTAAAGTGGTCAACAAAAAATATCTCCAACACATCTAGAATAAAACTAGAGTTATCTACAAAATAAATAATTTTACCGTTAAAAGCGTGGGGTGCTTTTTATGGTTTTTACTTTTTCTTCTTAGGGACTTTACTTTAACTAATATCTGTTTATTATCAAATATATTAATTGATATAGAGCACCCCACGCTTTTGATGGCATAATTACTTTTTTTTTTGTAGATAACTCTAGTTTTATTCTAGATGTGTTGGAGATGATTTTTTTGTTGACCACTTTAATTTTATCCCAAGCGTGTTGGAAATTAAAAATATGTTTCATTTTTTTTAGCGTGCAGTTTTAGTTTTTTTTAACTATTATTTATTTTTAATTGAGTGATTGGTCACAGCACAGTGACAGTGAGAGTACAATAATAATAAATAATAGTTTAAAAAACTAAAACAACACGCTTTATTAGAAAACCGAACTAAAAAATGAAAAATAATTTTAATTTCCAACAAGCTTGGGATAAAATTAAAGTGGTCAACAGAAAATATATCCAACACATCTAGAATAAAACGAGAATTATCTACAAAATAAATAATTTTACCGTCAAAAGCGTGGGGTGCTTTTTATGGTTTTTACTTTTTCTTCTTAGTGACTTTACTTTTATAATATTCATGATGCGTTCCGTTGAGGTTTATTCAAAATTAAACACGTTATCCATGAAGGACATCGCATGTTAAATAATGAAAACACCGTAACAGTAATGCACAGAGAAAATAATCCAGGGAAGATAAACGTACTCGAAGAGATGGAAATCATGAAAGCAGCTCACAACGACAGCCTGATAAACGAAAACGAACCCAATACATGCAAACCCCCTCTACCAGATCTTCAGTGAAACACCAGTTTTGAATCCTGCCGATGATGGGACAAGTCCCGAAAGCGCTACAGTTAAATGATTATTTAAATTGAGGAGACGGACCTTTCAGGTGAATATTCTATAATTTTATATGGACTTTACTTTAACTAATATCTGTTTATTATCAAATATATTAATTGATATAGAGCACCCCACGCTTTTGATGGCAAAATTACTTTTTTTTTTGTAGATAACTCTAGTTTTTGTGTGTTGGAGATGATTTTTTTGTTGACCACTTTAATTTTATCCCAAGCGTGTTGTAAATTAAAAATACGAGTATGTTTCATTTTTTTAGTTCGGTTTTGTAATAAAGCGTGTAGTTTTAGTTTTTTAAAACTATTATTTATTTTTAATTGAGTGAGTGGTCACAGCACAGTGGCAGTGAGAGTACAATAATAAAATACTTGAAGGTAGTGATTTGTCTATTTGTACATAATTTGAAAAGAGACCGGAGTTTTGTTATGATCACGAGTGCCAATTAGCAGGCGAAGAGAAGATTGGACAGTCACCTTCTCTTAATCGCATAGTTTAGCTTGTAGAGGAGTAAAACTACTCGTGATGTCCACGTGCACATATTTGGCGAGACACTTGTGCCCTCTATCCTCGTAAGAAATATTCTTCTTTTGTCTTCTGAAGGAAAGGTCAGAACCAGTTTTATTAGACATAAAAACACTATCGTTATTTTTTTTATTATTGTTTTTCATCTAGTTGACATGCTCCATGTTCTGTTAGAAGCAACTGCTATGTTATAGATAATATTTTCAATATTATAGGTGTTCCATAATTGTTAGGTAATTAATACAGACAGGTAGAAGAATCCAAACTTAAAATGCCGATATATGAAACCACTGATCAGAAATACCCATTTCAGTCTTCACGTTTCTTGAACGATTGATAAGCATCAGTAACATTTCCATAATCTACTTTATTTGTTAAGGTATACACGTAAAGAAACTTTAAAACTCTTACGAATAGTTGAAAATGACGACTACCAATTTCGAAAATTGTAATACAACTGCGCACGGCATTTTGTCCCACTGTCTGATGAAACTAGGGTGACTATTTAACTCATGCCCCAAATGGGAGTCAATGACCAATCACGTTTCAATGATTTCTGTTTTACAACCAATCAGAGTCGTGTTTCACGAAATATTTATCAGTGTTAGGATTATCATATATTAAACAAAGCTCCTCCTTTTTAATATTCTGAACAGGTCTGACCGTTATTTTGCAGTGACTGAGCCTTTAACAAATACGGCTACCAGATTGTATATAATAGTGCTTACATGTCAACATTTGTAGCAATTGATTATACCACCAAAAAAAGAAACCACTGTTTGCACTTTCTTAAATGTATTTTTTCCCAGGTAATAATCGAGAAAAATATAATTGTCATATTTACATCATACGACATCAAAAATGAATTAATATACAGATTGATGTGTTTCATTTTTTCTCCACTAGAGAGCATTCTTACAATATTGCGTTCCTTTGGCAATAAATAGTATGATCTGGTTGCAGTGATAAACAAAAGAAGCAGTAGAAGCGTACCTATCGTTTCTCATTTGTTTTCAAACATCGCCGTTTACGTTAAATATATAAATATTTTAAAATAACTATAGTTAAATAATGATTTGTGAGTAAACAGCTTAATTTTATTCGTTAAATAGTCCTAACAAATGCCACTCTTGATTTCCAAATTCTCTAGATAAATTCACTCCTCACTTCGTGAGTCGTGAATTTATCGATAATTTGGAAATCACTCGTGGCATTACTTATGATAAACACAGCTACGACATTGACAACTGATTTACTGTTCAGTTTATAGTGAAGTTTTACACATCTTTATGTATTGTTTTGGAAAGTAGTACCAGCAAAATTAATTGTGACAGTAGCAATTTTTTAAGCACTATCATGAACATTATTTTATTGTTCTATAGTTGGTGAAGTTCTATCTTGTAAGTGTATATTTGCTACTGACTTTTTTTATGAAAACTAAACTTCAAAATTAATCGTTCAACCCATCGTGATAACAAAATAAATAAAATAAAAGCTTCGCAATTATTGAGTCCCTCTCTGTAAATACCCGATTCACATACTACTGCCATTGAACCAATTTCACTCATTAAGTCTGAGAAATATGAAAATCGAGTGGGGCACGCTGTAGCGTAGTGGTTAAGGCACTGCGCTACAACCCGGAAGGTCGAGGGTTCGAGTCCCGGTGGGATCAGGATTTTTAAACTGACCCAAATCTTCTGGCGGCACTATGGCCCTGGAGTCGACTCAGCCTCTAACTTAAATGAGTACCAGACGCTTGTTATGGGGTAAAGGCGGCCGTCACGCAGGGCTGACAACCCGGCTGACATCAAGTGCCGATTGTCAAGAAAAAGTGGAAGCCTTAACCTCCTACTACCCCAAGGGCCTCCTGAGGCCTGTAGTGGGATTAAAAAAAAATATGAAAATCGTACTGATAAACACGTGTCATTTTAATTACACTTCATACAGAGTTCCATACAACAACGATAATAATAATAATAATAATAATAATAATAATAATAATAATAATAATAATAATAATAATAATATTAATAATAATAATAATAATAATAATATAATAATAATAATATTAATAATATTAATAATAATAATAATATTAATATTAATAATGATAATAATATTAATAATAATAATAATATTAATATTAATAATTTATTTAAATTAGTAAAGATAAGTCCAGAAGGCCTTATTGTTCACTGAAACAATATCATAAAGTTTACAAATATGCATTTATGTGCTGAAATAAGTGTATACGTAACAATAAAAACCTTAAAGCTACTATTAACACAAAAATGCATTCAAAAATATTAGATTCAAATAACAGTTGTTACAAATTACATTTTATACATAACATTTAATGTATCAAATAAGTCATAATGAAACAATAAAATGTGACACAGTAGTGTTACCGATATTATTTCAGTTTTTATTTGAAAGAGGTTAGTGCCGGGCAGCTAGTTATTTGAACTGGTAGTTAATTCCTATACGGGAATAATTTCATAAATGTAAATATTTAGCAGACCCCCACAGGAAGAAGAGATGTTGGATGACCATGAAGATGATGATGAGAGCACTTAGGTTCCTGATTGAGCGGAGGTTCAAGTCATGAAGATGATGACTCTATCTTATGTATAGCAGGATACACAGAATGGATCATACAAGAAATTTAATGTAATATGATGAATGACTACTTGGACGAAGAAATCTAGGAAGATTCAGTAAAAGATAAATAGATAAATTATAACATGAGATCGGAATAGACTTTAAGGTCTAATCCTTGATGCTGATGATAGTGTTGATGATGATGAATGAATTGAAAATTGAATACATTG
Source organism: Diploptera punctata (assembly GCA_030220185.1). NCBI lineage: Eukaryota > Metazoa > Arthropoda > Insecta > Blattodea > Blaberidae > Diploptera > Diploptera punctata. The sequence continues at coordinate 73,467 of JASPKZ010006834.1, read as the reverse complement.
TATATTTAGATTTTTTTTGTAAGCCTATGTTTTCCCTTTACAGAGATTTAGGCGCTCTCCCCCTTCAGGGAAGAATTTTAACCATACTAATTTAGTTACACTTGTTTTCGTATAGATGTCATTTTGAGTGGTACGTGGTCAGCGTTCCGCCTCATACTGACATCTAGGACGGGAAAATTGGGTAAATTTTGCTTAGAGGCCTTTTCATTCAGGCTTAAGGATTTTTTACAAGCCTGAAAATCTTCAGACTCGGGACCCACGGCTTAAAGTCCCTCCCGGAGGACTTGCTCCCGACCCCGGCCGGGTTTGAACCCGCGACCCTTGGGACCAGAGGCAAGGAGCATAACCACTAGTCCACCGAGGCCGAACGTACATTTAGATACAAAACCAAATATAATCATAATGCACTTTCCAATTTATGAGGAAAAATATTCCAATGTGTCAGTATGGAACTTAACTGTCGAGTAACTAGAATGGAAAGCGTATAGCTGGTTCTCAAATACATTTATGTATAATAAAAAAATAGTATCTATTTTTATGTAAGAATTTTAGTTTTGGTAAACTCGATTAATTTTCGGGAACACGGATTAATTGCCCTATTAGGTTCGTCTTCAGGGCATATAGGCTGTGGTCCAGGTCGTTCTTCTACTCGACGTTTCGTCTACTGCTGCGGTAGACATCTTCAGGAGATACTGCGTGCTCTCTGTGAACTCCTCAACAGTCGGCTGCAGACTGGCTGGTCGTTGGAAACTCCCTCCATATTTATAGGCACGCCCCTGGTTGGGAGATGGGAGAGGCGTTTTTTCGTGCGCGAGTCAGTGTTGCGTTGTGTGTTGTCCAGGCTGTCGCTAGCAGAAGCTATAGGCTCTCGTTGTCGTATTGTGAAGTGCCGGGATCCAAGATTTTGTTTATCTTCATGGTTTCTTCTTTTTTGTTGTTAAAGGAATTTTGTATTGCTTTGTATATGTCAATGGCTTCGTCTGTAAGTCTGGTTCTTTGTGTAATAATGTGATGTTTGGGGACAATACCTGTGTTTCTTCGCATCTTATTATATGTTCTTGGTTGTTAATCCAGTGTTCCGCTACGGATGATTTTCCTTTTGTTTTAGTCTGCAATGCCTCTTGTGTTCTTGCAATCTTGTGGTAACCATTCTTTTTGTTGTGCCGATATAAACCTGTCCACAACTGCAAGGGATGCGATATATACCGGCAGTACTTAACGGATCTCTTGTATCTTTGGCTGGGCGCAGTATATTGCTGATATTTTGTGTTGGCTTGTAGGTTGTAGATATGTTATATTTATTTAATATTCGACCATATAATATAACATATCTACAACCTACAAGCCAACACAAAAAATCAGCAATATACTGCGCCCAGCCAAAGATACAAGAGATCCGTTAAGTACTGCCGGTATATATCGCATCCCTTGCAGTTGTGGACAGGTTTATATCGGCACAACAAAAAGAATGGTTACCACAAGATTGCAAGAACACAAGAGGCATTGCAGACTAAAACAAAAGGAAAAATCAGCCGTAGCGGAACACTGGATGAACAACCAAGAACATATAATAAGATTCGAAGAAACACAGGTATTGTCCCAAACATCACATTATTACACCAGACTGTACAGAGAAGCCATTGAAATATACAAACACAAAAATTCCTTTAACAAAAAAGAAGAAACCATGAAGATAAACAAAATCTGGATCCCGGCACTGCACAATACGACAACGAAGCCTATGACTTCTGCTAGCGACAGCCTGGACAAAACAGCACGCAACACGGACCGCGCAGAAAACCGCCTCTCCACCAGGGGCGTGCCTATAAATAGGGAGGGAGTTTCCAAAGAGAAACCATCCCAAAATAATTCAAAAGATAACATGAATACAGTTTCAAATAAAGAGAAACCATCCACAAATAAGACAACTACGGTCACATCACGACAAAATGAGGTGTCGGCTGTGCCAGTGCAAAATAGATTTTCAATTTTATCCGAATTACCGGATTCAATGGACACAGCCGACCCTCAGGCTCCTCAACCTGAACCGTCACGGGACAAGCAGACTACAGCAGCTACCAGGCGTAGTGATCAACCGTCCAGGAAGCCTCAAGTAATGCCGCAGCCGAAAAGGGAACCACGCCCACCACCCATAACGGTGATTGGGCATGGTGACCTTTTCAGGATGAATAGGGAATTAAAAGGAAAATTTGAAAAAGACGTAAAAGTAGTTAAAACCCAGGACGGTTTGAGATACTACGCTACCTCGGAGGCAGACTTCCATCTACTCAAAGAATACTTCAAAAATGCAAAGAAAGAATTTTATACATTTCAACTCAAAAAAGATCTGCCTCTGAGGGCTGTTCTAAAGAGGCTTCCCTCCAGCATCACTGCTGATGAAGTCAAGGAAGAACTTAAAGAACTAGAATATCCAATAATATCGGTAAAGCAAATCACCAAAAAAGAAGGAGAAGTTATTACTCCCTTACCATTATATATCCTGGAACTTCAGAACAATGATGCTGGTAGAGAAATATATAACTTAAACCGCCTCTGTTTGACAGTGGTGGCTGTGGAACCATACAAACCTAAGGCTGGCATGAAGCAGTGCTTCAGATGCCAGAAGTTTAACATACTTTCATGGGGTGCTCCTTGACCCCATCTTGCGTAATTTGCGCTGGTACTCATAGTCATCGTGAGTGTCCGGTGAGAACCGCGGCACTCACGGACAAGAGCTGCTGAAGTGCGCAAACTGTGGGGAAAAGGGACATCCCGCTTCCTACCGGGGTTGTGAAGCCTATAAGAAAGCAAAAGAGACTTATGAAAAAAGAAAACCAAACCAAAGTCCAACAACCCCGGCGTCCCAACCTCGAACTTTCACAACAAAACCTGTTAATCCTACAGTCTCATATAGTTCTATGGTAAATTCTGGCATCACAGTTAAACCTACTGCAGGCACTGCTCCACGTCAGCCAGGGTCTGTGGCTGCTATACCAATGACGGATCAGGGACAAAAACTTTTCCATGACATTCAGCCTCTGCTGAGTGGTCTGACGACACCTATGGAGAGGTTTGTGTTCCTGACTAACCTGGTGAACTCATGTTTCGGAGATGGCTAGGCATCCTCCACAAAGCTATCTTAATGTCATGGCATTTAATGCCAATGGTGTATCCAACCAGATTCATGAGTTAATTACTTTTATACAAACAAGAGATATCGACATTCTTCTTCTGAACGAAACGCACTTAAAACCAAGAATGAAATTCCAAATTCCGCAGTACTACACATATAGGAATGACCGCCTTGATGGTCCCCTTGGAGGCACTGCCATCTGTATCAAAAAGTCCATTGGCCATAGGGTGGCCCAAATCGGGACTTCAATTTATTGAAGCCACGGGTATCTTCCTACCAATCACAGACCGCGAAACATTATTCATAGCAGCAATCTACAAATCTCCTCGAAGACTTCTGACAAGACACGACTTAGATATCCTCACTTCTATCTCCCCAAGCTATCTGCTTGCGGGAGACTTTAATTCAAAACATCATTATTGGAATTGTCGTGTCCAGAATGTCTCCGGTACAATCCTTCAAAACTACTGCCAACGTCATAACATTGAAATCTCTGCTCCAAGGGAACACACACTGTTCTTCCAACACGCCTACGGTCTCACGTCCGATATTTTGGACATAGTTCTATCGAAGAATGTTGCTATTTCACCACACATCACTACTGTTACAGACGCACTTGACTCTGATCCCACGCCAATACTTTTTTAAAATTTCATCCACATTTTTATTGTCCTCCCCATTTAAGCTACAACATCATTGCACAGACTGGCAGAGTTACACTAACATGCTTAACCAATGGGTTATGCCTACACTCTCTGTCGAGTCTACGGAACAAATAGAACACACTGTCCTTAATCTACAGGCCACAATAAAAACGGCCATTACACTTGCTACAACGCGACCAAAAGAAACTAATAATACGCGAACAAAATATAACGATCCAACACTTCAAAATTATTTAAATCTAAAAAGGCAGTACCAAAAATGGTACCGCGATTTCGGAGCTCCACATCACAAGCAGCAATACAATCACTATGCTCATTTGGTCAAAAGCCGGCTTAAAGAGCTGAGAAATGCTGATTGGGATTCTTCCTTCAGCAATTCTCAGACAAAAAGACTCCACCATGGGAGATAATAAAACGCCTCAAAAGGAGTCGAGCTCCGCCTCCTCCCTCAGCCATCCAGTCGGACGGAACTTGGGCGTATCTCCCTAGGGAGAAGGCCCAGGTTCTAGCCGACAATTTCGCGAACCGGTTTAGACCTCATGAGCTTACAACACCGACTCACGAAGCTGAGGTGCAACATACAATCAGTACTTTTCTAGACACACCTATTCCTATACCCCATCCTGATGTACAGCTTTGTGAACTCAAAGCTATTGTACATAACCTCCCGTCCCACCGTGCCCCTGTCATGATCAGATTTCTAATCTGGCCATAAAACACTTACCTGAAAAACCTTACTCCTACTCCTACAAATAGTGAACCTTTGCTTTCGTTTCCACTACTTCCCGGAAGTATGGAAGAAAGCAAAGGTAATCGCTATTCCTAAACCTGGTAAAGACCCAACCATACCGGACAACTTGCGTCCAATCAGTCTGCTACCAGTGCTGGGCAAAATTATGGAAAAAATTATTTTGGCAAAATTAAAAATTGCAATTTCTGAGAGAAACCTTATTCCTACTCATCAGTTTGATTTAGAAAAGCACATAGCACTCCACTGCAGCTTGCAAGACTGGTTGACCATGTTGTTACGGGCTTCAACGCTAGGAAAAGTACTGTGGCAATATTCTTGACATTGAGAAAGCTTTTGATACTACTTGGATAAATGGACTTATTTACAAACTTATCAAATTCAACATTTCGGCTCATTTAATTAAATTGATAGCTAAATACCTCACTAACCGACAATTTTATGTGTCGGTTAGTGGGTATAATTCTGACTGCAAGACCCTCTTGGCGGGAGTTCCTCAAGGTGCAGTACTCTCACCTATCCTATATAGCCTTTATGTTTCCGACTTCCCTACTTCTCCTAGCGTAAATATCGCATCCTTTGCTGATGATACGTGTCTGTTTTATCAGGCACGTTTTCGTTCCGTACCGTTCCACATTCGTGTGGTCCAAACTGCCCTAAATACAGTCCAATCCTATATGCGTCTGTGGAATATAAAACTAAATGCAAATAAAACAAAATCGTTGTATTTGCAAAAACCCACAAACGCACTCCTGCCCGACTCACCTTAGGAGCTCTTAGACTCCGTCCAGAGACTTCAGCCAAGTATCTTGGAATCCATTTGGATTCCAAGCTTACGTTCAAAATTCATATTGAAAATCTAAAACATAAAGCAAACGCTGCCATTGCTCTTTTATATCCATTTTTCAAGTCGCCTATGCTATCTACCAGGATCAAACTTACTTTATATCAAGTTGCGATCCGCAGCATGTTGCTGTACGGTTGTGAAGCCTGGAGTATCCTAGCTGCTGGACATAAGAAAAAAGTTCAAATAATCCAGAATAAATGCTTAAAAATTATACTTTCAGCTCCACTACGCACTAGAATCTCAGTACTTCACGACCAAGCACAGATGCCCTATATTGCCGATACAATTGAAAAAAGGGTTGTGCACATGTTGCAACTCATAGAAAATCATGAGAATCCAATTGTTCGCAATATAGGGCATATGCTACAGCAACGTGCTGTACACCGAAACATATTCACCAGAGACCCCGATGACGGTCCACTTCCATGATATGTGTGCTGGATTCCAGCTAGGGACCATCCTCATATCATCCATACCTGCTACGGAAATGAAAACATAAGCCGCGAGACAGCAAGGCTAAGGAACAAAACCCCTACTGAATAAACACAATGGTGTTTGGCCGCCAAGGGACCTCAACTGGTTCCCAGAAAGCGGCACGCTGGGCAATGCTAGTCATTGCCACAAAACAGTCAGTCAGTCAACGACCAGCCAGTCTGCAGCCGACTGTTGAGGAGTTCACAGAGAGCACGCAGTATCTCCTGAAGATGTCTACCGCAGCAGTAGACGAAACGTCGAGTAGAAGAACGACTGGACCACGGCCTATATGCCCGGAAGACGAACCTAATAGGGATCAAGACGCCGGCCGTGAAAGCCTACAGTTATACGGATAATTTCGTTATATTTTTTCTTTCGTTTGAAACGAAGTTGTGCCGGCAAGAAAAACAAATTATTTTCTTGTCTCCTACATTGAAGAAAGTCCACTTTGTTGCTGTGTTTTCAAATTTGTGATAACAGCGTTCCTTGGGTGAATTTTATGTTAACTTGTAGAGAAAGTGTTTTCATTCATGTTAGTAGTTGTTACATTTAACACTTGTCTGTGTTTGAAGAACATTTTTGAGTAGATATTCTTCGACACTAAAGATGAACATATACATTGTTGAAAATGTGATCTGTGGTTCCATAAGAAGTGTCAAGGGTTGACTTTTTATAAATGGGATATCAAATGCATTGGATGTAACATGGAGAGTGATTAAAACGTTTGTTACGAATTTACTGTAATACTATCACGAAATCTCCAGAAAAAAATAGATAATTATATAATTTATATCATATTGATAATAAAATGAAATAGGCCCAATATATATTCGACATCTCAACATATGTATTTCATTCATATACTCGTATCCTTAACTTTAATTTTCCTAACACTCTGACCAGAAAGTTTCTAAATACTAAGGTATAAAAGTCTAAAAAGCTTAATATCACGAAATTAGCCGAGTTTCATATATATATATATATATGGGTTCGATTCCCGATCGGGACAGGCTCCTGGGTGAGGTTTTTTACGGGGTTTTTCCTCACCTGTAAGACAAATGTCAGGAAGCTTAGGGCCCAACGGTCCCCGAAAATCATCCAGCTATCATCATTTGTATTGTATTGTAGGCCCATGTTTTTCCTTTACAGAGATTTAGGCGCTCTCCCCCTACAGGGAAGAATTTGAACCATACTAATTTAGTTACACTTGTTTTCGTATAGATGTCATTGTTGAGTGGTCCGTGGTCAGCGTTCCGCCTCATACTGACATCCAGGAAACCAAGGTAGTACTAGGACGGGAAAATTCGGTAAATTTTGCTTAGAGGCCTTTTCGTTCAGGCTTAAGGATTTTTTACGAGCCTGAAAATCTTCAGACTCGGGACCCACGGCTTAAAGTCCCTCCCGGAGGACTTGCTCCTTGGATTTTTTCCGTCCTAAAAAAATCCATCGACCCCGGCCGGGTTTGAACCCGCGACCCTCGGGACCAGAGGAAAGGAGTTTAACCACTAGTCCACCGCGGCCGATGGCTATCATCATCGTCCTTATCATTATCATCACCATCCTTCACCGGTGTGGAAAGCAATGGGAAGCTACAAGACCTGTAATTCACTAGTAAAGCTGCAAAGCTATGCTATGAATGCAGTGAAAGACCTACCCTCGGGCAGAATTACTATGGATGGACTTTATATATATATATATATATATATATATATATATATATATATATATAATGTATTTAAAAGTAATATACGTCTGAAATATTGCAAGATTAAGCCTTTTCAAAGCTTTACTACAATGTTAAAAATTGAGTTTTGAAAGGAAAACTTGTTGAGGCTTTCAAAGGTAAAAAATATAATACTACTTCAAAAATCATATTTTACAAAGATTTTATGACATTTTAACGAATAAGTTTAATATCATTTGTTGATTGTGCTAATTCATGTCCCTATTTGTATAAACAAAAGCACTGAATGGTAAATTGAAAAGGAAGGATTGGATTTCGTACTGTAATTTGTCTTGCATTTAATTAACCTGCGTTAATGCGCCGGGTTCCACGGTTACTGAGTAAAGTAGCTTGAATTAATTGTTTTCCTCTCGTAGGCTCAACAGGAAGTCATTTCTTCAGTACCCACAGAACATGCGATCAAATTGTCTTTCTTTCCATTTACATAAGAACACGCATGGGACACTGTCGAGGCCGAAAAGTTTTATTCTTCAATAGATATTTCTAGCTTTCCAAGTAGAACATTTATTTTTATGTCGTTTATTTAACTAGATATTTAAAACTGATAACATAAATCAATTTAATCTAATGTGTCGCACTATTAAAAGAACCCTTAAAAACACAAGAAAAGAAACAAACATGAAATATAATAAAGTGATGGCTGTTCCTGTATTGATGTATGTATCAGAATGTTGGACGATCACTAAAATACTAGAGCAAAGATTGAAAGCAGTTGAGTTGAAATTTTTAAGAAATAATCAGGATATACTCTACTGGATACTTACTTAATACAGGCTTTCCACTTTACAGCAGTTTGCCCTTGATTCCTGCTTTCCAGAGATTCCTATCTTCCCATTGACCATCTTCCATACCCCTCTTCATCATGGCATCATATATTCCCTCATACCATGCTCTTCTACTTCTCCCCCTCTTCCTTCTGCCTGGTACCATCCAATCCAACACCTGTTTAGGCCACTGGTCTTCCGACATCCGTTGTACATGTCCATACCACTGTAGAGCTCTCTTTGTTATCCTATCGATAACAGTTTCTTGTGCATCCATTTCTTGTCTGATATATGTATTTCGAATATGTTGTAGCCTGGATATTCTCATACTTCTCCGTAATCCATCCATTTCTGTCGCCAAGATTATTTTCTGCATCCTTCCTTTTATTGTCCAGCTTTCTGATCCATATGTAAGTATACTTTCTATTATTGTCTGTACAATCTCTTTTTTTTTTTGTTTTTTTGGTCAAATTTCTATTCCATAAAAGACCATTCAGGGATCTAATCGCCTTCCTTGAACAATTTACTCTGTTAATAATATATTTTTCACAAGTACCAGATTTACGTATTATAGATCCAAGATATTTAAATTCGTCAACACATTTAATTATCATATTATTTATTTGTAGGTCTTCTGAATTTCCTCCGATTACCATATATTCTGTTTTAATATAATTTATCTACTAGATAAGAAAATAAATAAAGGTATAAGAAAGGAACTAAATAGTTTCAAACTTACAGATCGAATAATTAGATACAGGAACTCCTGGAAAGAACATGTTGCTAGAATGCAAGAAGAAAGATTTCCAATATCATTGCTAAATTATAAACCACATGGAAGGAGAAATGTTGGACGCCCACACAGAAGATGGTCTGAACAATTTTAACAATTCTATATTTAATGAAACCGGAACGAGTCAATAGGCTTAATCCCTGGATGATGATGAAGAAGAACAAGAAGAAGGGTTTAAAGCTGATTTAACTTTAGTGTACATATTGTTAAGAAACAGTTTCCATAGTCTCAAAATTTTGAAATAGTTCCCTGGTGTGCAATTAAAAGCTAATTCATTAAAAACATACTTCATTAGCTATCTCAGAGATATGCAGGCTGGTTAAATAAGTTATATTCTCCGTGTTGGATACATTTTGTGTGTTTTAGTAAAAGCGAGAGGAATTAACCCTGCACATTCATACTTAATTTTTCTTACAGAAACTACACACTGGGGTTTCACAGACCCACAAGTTTTTAATGTGTTACAAAAATTAGCAAAATATTTATGATTAAGTTGTGTGTTATTTTATTTTCCCTTGAAGAACGCATGAGACAAAAAAATTGCAAAAAATATATTAAAATATTAGAAATTGTAATTTTATAAAAAGTTTGCTCTTTCTAGAGTGTTCGACAGATTAATTACAAATATAAGTAGAAAACATATTACACAATTGAAATTAAATTAAAGTGTTATTAGTTCAAATTATGACAATTTCTTAGGAAAATGTTTGGACCAAAGAAAGATGAACAGACAGGTGAACGGAGAGGACTACATAACAGTGAACTACGTGGTCTTTATAGGAAGCCTGATATAATAAGAACAGTTTAGTCTCGTAGACTGCAATTGTCAGGACATGTGGCACGAATGGGGAATAAAAGACGTGCATGAAAGCTTCTTGCAGGAAAACCAGAAGGAAAACACCCAGTTGGTAGACCAAAAATGAGATAGAATAACAGTAACTATGATTTGATGGAAGTAGATTATACAGGGGATGATTGAAAAACATTAGACAGGATAGGGATGTATGGAGAGCTTATGTCGGCACGGCCATGAACCTAGGGTTCGATGGTGCCAGTGAGTTAGTTAGTTAGATAAATGTTATGGGATTTTTTTTTTCAAAATTTGAGTAGGCCAATTACTGGGCTCATTCAACACACTGGGTTTAAACAAACCTTACCGCACAACTGATATATTAACTTATATTCTCAAATAAGTATTAACACTAACGGATATTGTAAGTAGCATGCGGGTAAGCTAACACCATAATTCAAATTTAAGAGAAGCGCCGTGCTGCAATTTTGAGACATTTTTACTCTACGTGAATCTGAAATGTTGCTGGAATACGACAGACGCCAGTGTGTATGTGCAGGTTAAACATGAAATAGTGAATGACCCACTGAACTTGTAATCTGCAAAGTCAGCTTAGGTATGCATGCGAGTGGGCAAGACCATGTGTGTTTGTCTATTGCCTATTGCGACAAAAGCTCATATGCCGATGTATACATATTTGGAAAAAAGACCGTTAATCAGAGCAACTGTTACGAAGTACAAAATTGTATTTAACTTAGATTTGTCAGTTGTACTGTTTGGCAATATACATTAATAACTGTAAATAATTTATTAATGATGATATCCATCCATAGTAATTCTGCCCGAAGACAGGTCCTTCACTGCAATCATAGCATTTTCTTGCTATGCTTGCAGCTTTACTAGGGAATTGTGTAGGTGTGGTAGCTTCCCGTTGCTTTCCACACCGGTGAAGGATGATGATGATGATAATGATAATGGTAAGGATGATAATGATAAGGATGATAATGATAAGGATGATAATGATAAGGATGATGGCCATATGATTTCGGGGACCGTTTGAGCCTTAAAGTTTTCCTGACATTTGTCTTACAGGTGAGGAAAAACCCCGATAAAAACCTCACCCAGAAAAACTGCCCCGACCGGGGATCGAACCCGGGCCCGCTGCGTGACAAGGCAGCACGCTACCTCGAGACCACAGCGGTGGACAATGATCATATAAACAAACTAAATGTGAATACATTACATTATAATATAAATAAAATAATTGTTAATAATGTAAAACGTGGATAAAAATAAATTGAAATGAAGAACTCTCTTAAGTCAAAATGTTCATTAGAACATTCCACATTTCATTTTAAACATTCCACTCCTTTACTAAAATCCGATGTATGAAAATAAATTGATTTGTTAAATACTCCTATCAAAATAATATTGTTTGTATGCCCTTATGACTTTAATATTATATTTTTATTCAATAAGATTGTTCGGATACCGATGTCAAACTGTAAGATCATTACTTTCCCTTATTTTCATTTTATTTCTATTAAGATAAATGGCAGCACTCTGCATAAATAGTAAGTACACATTACTAATTTACTCGTATCATAAATCATAAATACTCAATCTGGCTCTGAATTTATTTTGTAAAAATTCAGAATTTTGGTAGGCCTTCTTGATAAGTGTGTGACATAAAAAGTACATTACGATGCGAGGTTGGGAAGTGGTTTTTACAGAACCGAGGAAATTTTCGGAATTCTGTAAAACACTTCAAAAACGTGCATTGTACATTATTTTTTTTGCGCGATGGTGTTTTCAAAATAAAAAATAATAGTAAAATAATAAAATCTTTGTTGGAAATATTTGCGATCCTTATAAACATCTGACTAACGTTAAGAGTGTGGGCAATGTTTATTAGTTGAGACAACAGCAAGGCCGTGACGCTAATCAGTCATAAAATGGCGGCAAGTACGTATTTATTGTTTTATATTGTTTCAAATAAAGTTCATTTCATTTAAAATGCAGTGATTTGTTTCGTATAATGCATATTAACACTGCATTTTGGATATATTTTTGTATATACATTGTACGTAGTATATATAAAAGGCAGTTGTTTTAATTCCCGCACGTGGTTTGTAATATGTACTATTACTGAAGGAAGTTGAACATTCAATCATGATCGCCATTGTTATAAGTACGGCAAAACGCACTATCGCGCAAAAAAAAGTAGTTTTACGCTCTCATAAATATCCCAAATTTGGAACCCAAGAACAACTTCTAATTTGAAAATGAACTATTCATTCGCTCAAAGAAATAAATTAAACACAAAAATAAGAGTAAAATTTGATTTGTCATAGTTTCGCTTCAGGGCAGGAAAGTCATAGCTTAGACGATTAGTATCCTTAACATATTATCTTTGGGTTAAATAAATAGTAGATTCGGATAGTGAACAAATAATAGAAAATCGTATTCGGGAGTCCAGAATTCAAATCTCAGGCCTTATCAAACTCATTTGGAGTTTGGTAGATTTTATTTAATTGTCAAAGGAATTGCAGAGTTGGAATTGTATTATCCACAGCAATCTAACAAGAAGTTGTAATTTTGTCTAATGAAAAACTCAACCTCGCGTTGGATTTTGAGTGACTATTTAGTGAATAATACAACATCAGATGCTAAAAATAATTATAATGTTTAATATTTACCAAATGTGAGGTTATGTATTCCGATCTTACTTCCGGGCGATTTCTAAGCCGGCTGTATGGTTATAAATAGCATGTCTTTACTTTTAAATCTCTTTGGGCTTGAAAAAATCAACAAGAGATGATTGTATGAGAAATAACTATCAGCAATAACGCAGATTCGTTATACAGCTTTTAATAATGTTTTTAGACCAACAGAAATAACTATTCTTTTTTTTGGGGGGGGTAATTTTTTAAGTTGTTTTCTTTTGGCATTTCTTGCTGTACCATATCGATTGTACATTGTTCAATCCATATCCTTGTCAAAGAAGTTACTTTGCAGAGATATCTCTCATTACGAACAGGAAGATGCAAAAGTATCGATCTATGAGATAAATAGTCACAATGATTCATTTCAGCTATTAGTTTTATCATTCAATAAATAATTCAAAATTAACATTGGACTGAATTTGCAGAACCATGAATACACACAATATTAAATACGTGAACACTATACATACTATGCATAATCGCTATACACTCAAAAATATATGTATCTTCGGGGTTTTACAGCTTCTGCCGTCTTCCCGTGCCAAACCTCCAAAGCCTACGATCATGGACATCTTCAATACCTAGTTCAAAAATACATTTTTAAATAAATAAATAAATAAATGTGAGAATTAAATTTTACTTTTATTTTAAAGTACAGCAGTTAAAGTAATTACAATTAACATATATGTGAATTTGCTATTCAAACAGCAATATGCGATTCTGCATTAAGAGCGTTAGCGAAGAAAATTTTGCCACAGGTTTAACGGGTTCAGCTTTAGGTTGTTAGTAGAAACACGCAAGAATGAGGAAACTATGTGCACGATTACATTAATTTAATTCTTTCAGCGACTAAAATAGATTATAGAAAACTGCTAATTAAAACATGACATTCATTATATGAACACGTTCTTCTAGAAACAATGGTTTCTAATTCCTGCGTAATTGCTTACACTATTTAAAATTCATCTTGTTTTTCTGCACCTAACATAATATATAAATAATTAAAACAACAATAAATATCACAAACACAAGAAAATAAAAAATAAATAAAAAGTAGACCCGACGATTTTAAAATGTATTAAATACATAAATTTGACAAATGTTGAGGATTTAAAAAACATGAAGGTAAAGGTACATCTCCCTGGGTTTCTTCGGGCTTAATGCCCATATCCCCAGATCAGCTCTTGTCCCTATTTACAATCTAGAACAGGGGTCACAAAATAGATTTCATGGAGGTCCATTTTCAAAGTAGTAAATTAAGTCGAGATCCGGAACCACAATTGATTAAACATACGAAGCTCTTATTAAGGAATTAATATTATAAGTAAATTATTCAAATTATATTATGGGTATGAAATGCATAAAGTAAACAAAACACATGGTAAATACTGAAAGGGTACAGAACAGTAGTACACAGTTATTAATTCTAATAATTGTTAATACGTTTATGATAAATTTAACATATGGTTAGAGTAATATTTAAATATCTCACAAATTTCGTATTTTTCACGATACCAGGTTTCAAACGGAATCCTGTCCATCTTTAGTCAAATCTCCGAGCGTAAACAGTACTGCCAACCGAGCCATTGATAATACTATCATAACATGAAATTTGGTAAAATGGTTTTATTCTATATTTAACGGTTTTAAAATTTTGCATTAATTCGATATTTAACCCGTCCGAAAACCAAAGCCCCAGGTACGTATCCGGACGGTGGTCGGCCAATTGGTGACCCCTGATCTAGAGCTTTTATTTTGTTCTTTTGCTGGTTACACATTTCGGGTATTTGAGTTCTTAAGACTATTTGTATATACAGTTATATTTACATAAATATAAATATCCTCAACTCGTGTCCAACTCAAGGGTGCCGGCCGACTACGCCTGGCGCACCGTCACAAGGGGGGCGTACGAAATGAAACGAAATGAATGACATGTGTATGGAGAAATGGTGGAATGAAATTTGTTGCAGGGAAAAACGGGACAAACCCCGAGAAAAACCTGCCCAAGTTCTTTTTCGTCCACCACGAAACCCACATGGAGTGACCGAGACTCGATCTCGGGACCGCAGCGGTGTTACATATTAATACTTATCGTAAGTCTTAAAAATTCTATCTAAACTAGTAATATTTGCATGGTGTGTTTAACCTAAGTCTTAAAACTAATAATATATTAACTTACAACTAACTTATTGCTAAATTATACCTATCCCTTCTTCTCTGTCTTCGGATCTCCTCTCTTGGTGCTGAGTGAGAACCCATCCGATGAACTTCTTTACAGCTTGATACGGTTGTTTTTCTGTCCAAAACCGTGGGGGAGGCGGACAGTTCATATCTTCGTTTAGTGCAGCCTCACGTTAGTCTCTTCGTTTGGCCTCACGTTTGGTGCATTTGTACAGGATATTTTGTACATTGTCCAGCTCTGTTCCGAAGGCGTTTGTAGAATCCTCTTTTATTGAGTATGTTTTCGCAAGAGCCGTGGCCGCTCAAGAGTTGCCTGATGTGATGGTTTGGTTTGATCCAAGTGGTAGAGGCACAGTGATCCCAGTACAGGCCTTAGAGACTCTTGGGGCAATAGGGAGTTAAGGCCCCCTCCTTCCTAGACAATCGCACGAAATGTAGCCGGGATATCAGTCCTGTGTGACGATCGTCTTTACCCCAATAACGTAGTCTGGTACTCATTTTCATTTGAGGCCGAGTCCATGTCCCGCCAGAAAGTTTAGGGAATTTAAGAATACTGTTCCCACATGGAATTCAATCTGCAACTTTGCAGCTTTAATGTTAACCAACCATGCTGCGGCGCACCCCTAAAGAACATGAACTACCCCTATAACGTTAATACTGTTCAACATTAATAAATCTTGGCCACTTTTTTTCACGAATAATTTGTCTATGCTTCACCATAGCTTGAATTTAAATCATTTTTAAGTTACATATAGCCTAGCTATTTAAGGCATGGATAGGGCATAGGAGGCTACATGTGAAACAGAACTACAATAGATTTACAATAATAATAATAATAATAATAATAATAATAATCCATCCATACATAGTAATTCTGCCCGAGGGAAGGTGCTTCACTGCAATCACAGCATATTCATGTTATGCTTGCAGCTTTACTAGGGAATTATAGGTGTGGTAGCTTCCCGTTGCTTTCCACACCGGTGAACGATGATGATGATGATAATGATAGGGATAATGATGATGGCCATATGATTTCGGGGACCAGAATAATAATAATAATAATAATAATAATAATAATAATAATAATAATAATAATAATAGGTAAAATACATATTTATAATTGAAATGTTTAATTTAAAAAGTATTGTATAGAATAATAGCACTTGTCCAATAACTTTTTTTCCCTGTAATTAGAAGTTGGAATATATAGATCACCTAAATTTTTAGATATTCATAAGTAATGTTGAGTATTTTCTAATGCTGTAAGTGTGAGATGTAAATGTATATTAATATCATGTATTCTAATGGAATTCTCCATTTCTGGTAAAAATCAAGCTTCTTAAATTTGACTGATAATAGGCTCTCGAATATAAACATTCATGGACAATTAAGTGTCAATAGTTTGTAATATACTCTTACAAGATTCTATTGACATCAATTAAAAAATTGTAATTATTCTTTTCGCAATAATAGAAATTTGTATTTACATAAGCAGCATTGCCCATGGAACGAACTATGAATATGTGTTTACCAAAGAATAATAAACATAAATAAACATTTAGCATCCAATAAATATCTTAATTGTGAAATAGCAAAACAAGTTGAATTAATTTTGTTGGCAAAAATCTTTTTTTTTTTTTCAAATTAAGATTATCAACATACGCTATACAGGCTTACTATTTCCCTCTGGTTTAAAAAATACATTGTTACTGCCAGGTAGAGACGGGGAGTTGTTGTTTGAGGCTTCAAAGACGCCGCTCCAATTATCAAAAACTGAAAACAGTTCTCTGTCAATAATGACTTCGCATTTTTAATTGACTTTCCCATGTCTTCTCCACGTGGATATAATTATTTTAACAGTGTTGCAACTTTTGTCTTTTGTGGTATCTTTAGTTGGTAAAAATGTATTTTGGTGAATAAAACGTGACAACGCTGCTTGATATGCTAAATACTTATGCGTGCAAAATAGACCTACCTAACCACAAAGCAAAGCGCCTGTAAACTAAATGACTGAACCGACTATATATAGAGCTGCATGTTGAAGGCTTATGGTAGGTCTAAACCGGTATAAATCCAAATATTATAGATGCAATGTGACATAACACATGTGTAAAATGTTATTACGTTAAGATTATTTTTATTTATATTAATTATTTCTCTATTGTTTATGTTAATTAATTTCATAACCTAAATCTAATAAAATATCATCGTAACAGTTGTATATATACTGTAGATGGATACTGAACAGAGGTGGTACTTCTCAAACTTTGCCTTAATTTTGGCAGTTGTGAAGATCATATCCTAAATATTTGAAGTGGGATACTTACTCACTGGCACTATCGAACCCGTAGGTTCATGACCGCACGGACATAAGCTCTCCATACATCCCTATCCTGAGCTAATGCTTTCCAATCATTCCCTGTATAATCTACTTCCCTCAAGTCATAGTTAATGTTATTCTCCCACTTCATTCTTGGTCTACCAACTGGGCGTTTTCTCTCTGGCTTTCCTACAAGAAGCTTCCATGCAAGTCTTTCATTCCCCATACGTGCAACATGTCCTGCCCATCGCAGTCTACGAGACTTAACTGTCCTTATTATATCTGGCTTCCTATAAAGACCATGTAGTTCATTGTTAAGTAGTCTTCTCCATTCACCTGTCTGTTCATCTTTCTTTGGTCCAAAATTTTTCCTAAGGATTTTATTCTCAAATACTTATAATCTCCTTTCCTCTCTTAAAGTAAGAGTCCATGTTTCGCACCCATATAATACGAGTTATAATTGAAGTGGGATACTAGTTCAATAATTTCGTCTCTAATGATTATTTTTGCGCGCGGTGTGTTGCTTCCACAAAATGCCATTACTTTTGTTTTATTTACTGGCATTTTAAAATTATAATCATTGCATATTGTATTCAGCTTATGAGCAGCCAATTGTAGTGGATCACCTATTAAATTGAACAGTTGTGAACATTTGATCAGTAATATATATTGTTTATTTCTGGAGCGGGAATTAAGTTATTTAGTCCATTTCTTCCACTCAGCCACATCTGCTACCGGTACATGTTAAAGTATTATTTTAAAATCGACACATTTACAAAGTTGCATAAAGGTTCCTTATATCAAAACAATCTTAACACCATTGATCATCATGTGATAGTTCGTCCCTAGGTTTCTGTAATGGAGACCTATGTGAAATGTAAATAATTCTGCGTGAATAGATGCTGCAGTATAAGAACAGGAATAAGGAATGATATCACAAGGGTGGTAGGACAACATCTTGTGAATTCCTGTCCACCGCGAGAGTCACTGTCCGCTGTAGGTGGTCACTATGCAGACAGATTCAGATCAATAGGAATCCTGTACCAGGAGAAGAATTCCAAGATCCTTTGTCAGCTGTCACCCGACATGCAATGGAAGTAAAGTCTAAAAGCCTCTCATTAATAAAGACATTGTACACCTACTGCGCTCCAAATTAATACATGCACACTTCTACTTTTCATCCCTATACTGAATCATTAGTTTAAGACATCTTCAATGCATTGTTACTTGAAACATTCTTTAGCAGTTGTTCATCAACTCAAAATTATCATTTTATAAATCTAGTAAGTTATAATAAATTTTATTTTGAAAGAAAGAGGCATTTGGGCCTGATAAAGAATGTGTGCCTAAATAATACACTATTGTTATACATCATAAAAATCATGGAGTTTCTTGTTACGAAGCTTCCTCCGCTCTTCATTCCCTTATTCTAATTGTCAATATTCGCTTTAGGATAATATTTTTAAAAATAATTTTAGCTTATTTTCTTCTCTTCGTAAGAGATTATGTTTCATATGCAATATTATTTTTTATTTATGACTAGCGCACCCGGCAGACGTTGTCCTGCCCGAACGTTCAATTCTCATGTCATGGGCGGACGATAAAAATATGTTACTTTTTACCATAAAATTCAGGAATTTGGACATGATTAGATATAATTAAATAAGTTCGCAAGAAAACCTCTTACAGCCTTCTGTTGTGGCTCAAGAAGTGTGAATGATGACGTCACATAGTCATGGACATTAGAATTGTACCCTCCTTTGCAGATAAGCTAAGAACCGTCATATAACAATTATATTATCGTGAAAAAATAAATAAATGGATGAGAGTGAGTCAAAACAGTTTTTTTTTTCACCTAGATTTCATTTCTGACCCATACTGGCCGACATTCCATAAGACATTTTTTTCCCCCGTAGAGACTCGAACCAGCGTAAGTCCCGTAGTTCTGCACCAAGACTTCTTGCCTTAACCACTCGGCTACGGAGCGAGACTCTTGGTATCAATGAAAGACAAAAATGGTTTTTGTGCGTTATCCGTAAGAGATAAACATATGCTGTCCTGGACTTTTTTGTAGAGCTTTTTGAGATATTCAATTCTGTGTACAGTCCCGCGCCGTAGCCGAGCGGTTAAGGTAGGAAGCCTTGGCGCAGAGCTACGGGACTTGCGCTGGTTCGAGTCTCCATGGGGGAAGAAATTTTCTCATGGTATTTCGGCCAGTATGGGACCGGTGCCCACCCAGCATCGTGAGGCAATTGGGTAGCTACAATAAGTAGCGGCTCCAGGTTGAGGAACCAGCTATAACGGCTGGGGGACTCGACATGCTAACCACATGTCACCCCTTCACTGGCTGTTGATTATCTACCTCTGTGATTGACACATGTGGATGTGAAGGGCCAGCAGCCGGCTGGTAAAAGGGCAACCGCTGAAAAGTGGAAAGACCCTCAATCGGGAATTCTGTGTACGTTAATTTTGTGTATTTGTTATGGTTTAGGCAGCGTAAGTCATTATACATCCAAAGAGCTACTTTTTTCACGTTTTCCACTACAAAGGGTGATTTTTAAGGGTGTAAGAGTTGAGTATCACAACTCTTTTATAGCCTATGTTCATCCCGGGAATCTTCTGAACATTTTGCAAAAAACCCCATCACAATCGGATCAACGGTATGGCCGCGCATAAAGTACGAACAAACAATTATACAAACAAACAAACATTAATTTTTATATATAAGATTTATAATACAGTAAATTAGTAATAAGTATTTTGGCCTACTATTATTACAGTGTTTACATCTTGTCTTAATATAATTAAAATGAAAATAAGATCATTACGAAGAGTTGAGTAACATCAAGTGAAATCACAGCGAAATTGAATTATTTACGAGAAACAATTAAATCTCTGTGATGTCATATTGGGTACAAAAAGACTGACGAGTGTATGTATATGCATATATATAAAGAAGGATCAAAATGTTATTCAATATCAACAGGTTGTATTTCGACATTGTGGTAATATGCTGCACCTGCAGCATATAGTGCACCGGGGAGCGGAAAGGGCCAGCAGGCCCATACCTTGAAGTTGATGATGATGATGATGATGATGATAGTATTGTCTCCTGGCACTGGCGTTATTTATTCTTTTTTTTATTTTTTTTTATTTCAGAGTCCCCAACTTCACCCCCGGGATACCTTGGGCTTAATTCCCATATCCCCAGGTCTGCTCTTATGCATTTTATTTATTCTCTATTTGATACCCACTTCTGAGGTTGGGTCGCCTGGTACACCTATACATGATAGGTGATAATGATGGTAATGATGCGCCAGGAGTGGCCTTAATCCGAAACTTAATCTAATGGGTAAATATGATAATGATGGCCAAATGATGTTCGGAGACCGTTTCGGCTTTAAAAGTTCCTGACATTTGTCTTGCAGGTGAAATTGGAATCGGAAAGGAGGCTTTAACTGTGAAATTTCTGTATAATAAAATAATTTTTGGTCGATGTGACTAATTTCTTATACTTACCAATATTGTTGTTACTGGAAGTAAGTCAACATCTAACCTGGTTGCTATGCAAACAAAAGAAATCGCAATGCTGATATGGGCTCAAAAAGCACATGTTCGGTAAGTAAAATAAAACATTTCTTGAATGTTTTGTGCACTAACTCGAACCTTTCTTTAGACTTTTCCGGAATTAATGCAGAACATCCCACTCTCCAGGCTTCTTCAATTTCCCTATCATCTACCATGACTCCTTCCATAATAAAATTATCAAACAGATTCTAATTACGGTACTAGGCCTACGTATAAAAATGTCTCCACAGCCAACAATCCTTGCTTGTAATAAAACAAATGAAAAAGATACATAGCAACGTTGACCAAATGTTTCTTTCTCATACAAGTCATTTACATCCAACCAATATTTTAATTCATTTATTACTATATTTAATAAAAATTAGTCACATCGACAAAAAAAAATAGTATGCAATACACATGAGGTAAGCACGTAACAGATCTCGAAAATTGAAAAAAACTTTTTCTCGATCAGTAACAAATCCTTACCTCACTTGTATCGCAATATACTATTTCAGAACACTCAGCACTATATATTTTCTTAAATTACCAATTAAATTTGTTTGTCGTTTAGAAAATATAGGTTTTTGTGGGATCTTCAGTTTTAATCGAATAACATTTACGTATCGTCATTTTAATAGAATAACATTTACGTATCGACAGTTGAGATAACGGAATATTGACGTGGTAACGCCAATAGTTAATAAAGGTTAATAACACCTGATGTTTTTAGTACCCACGAGCTTTGCCGGAAATGGCATTGTTAAGTTCCGACAATGACTTGAGCAAGTAAGAAATAATGGCCATTGATATCAATGATTTGTAGATAAAGCATATATCAGACACGCATGTGACCGATCGGAACGGTGCGTGGATCACAACAGGGAGTATCTCATGCGTAGCAGCTGCGTTGTAGTTTCCTCATGATGTAGTTATGCAAAACATTGAAACGCGTTATATCAGTAAGATTGTAATACTGTATATATTACTCATCATTCGTAATTAAATTATCGAGTTATCCTTTATATCTCGATCTTGTATAATGTAATTAAACTAACATATTACTCCGTAATCCTAAATTTTTACATTATGTATATAAGAAATAACGATAATTACTGATGTAATAACCCTTGTATGCTATGATGTGCACGTAACAAAATAACAAAGATAATATTTTGCATGACAATAAAATTAATTGGTGCGAGAACCAGAATGACATGCACAAAAGACATGCTACAGCCGAGCGGCACAGAGTTTGCCCACCTCGCACTTACATTAGATCGTATTGTAATGTACTGCTCATATGCAGTATCACAAATTGCAATTTTTCTTTAAACTTCGTAACAAAGATAATGAATAACTAACAAACAAAATATTCCAATATTTCAATTATGTGCATTTTACTGATATGTAGGTGTAAGAATAATAACTATTTTGAGATATAATGTTCAAAAGAAGTCCGGCTGTACCATTGTGGCTGATTTATATTATAATTCTTTATTACAATTTAGGTTTTTTGCTTTAAAATCTATATAGACCTGACACTTGATAACCTTGCTTTCTTAAGGCTGGCTGCAATGTTGCTACTGATTGTATTATTACGTTTTATTAACAACATTCAGTATTCTGCCTTAAAATCAAATATATAGATCTGACTCTTGATACACTAACCTTGCTGTCTTAAGGCTGGATTTATCATTGTTGTTTATTTTTATTATACATTTTTGAAAATGTTATTTCTGCCTTAAAATATATATATATATATATATATATATATATATATATATACATATACACATATACACACATACACATATACACACATTTTACTGCCTTAACGCTGCGCCCCAAAAGTTTCGAAGACAGGCCGAGCAGTACACCTACGGTCGCGATTCGAATAGTCGAGAAAGCAATGCATAGACACATCTGAAAAACTTATGGAGGTCCATCAACTCGTGATTCGGGACTCAACGTATTGCTTAAATGCCTGCCTTACAAGGGATGACTTAGGATGTCTTTTGCCGTGAGCAAAATATAAGAATCAGCCCTAACATTGTGTGTATTTATTGAAATTCGTAACAATAATAATAATAATAATAATAATAATAATAATAATAATAACTTACTTACTCACTCACTAACTCACTGGCACTATCAAACCCGTAGGTTCATGGCCCCGCGGACATAAGCTCTCCATACATCCCTATCCTGAGCCAATGTTTTCCAATCATCCCCTGTATAATCTACTTCCCTCAAATCATAGTTAATGTTATTCTCCCATCTCATTCTTGGTCTACCAACTGGGCGTTTTCCCTTTGTTTTTCCTACAAGAAGCTTCCATGCACGTCTTTCATTCCCCATTCGTGTCACATCTCCTGACCATCGCAGTCTACGAGACTTAACTGTTCTTATTATATCTGGCTTCCTATAAAGACCATGTAGTTCACTGTTATGCAGTCTTCTCCATTCACCTGTCTGTTCGTCTCTCTTTGGCGCAGAAATTTTCCTAAGAACTTTATGCTCAAATACTGGCAATCTCCTTTCCTCCCTTAAAGTACGATTCCATGTTTCGCATTCATATAATATAACTGATAGAATAATAGTTTTATATAGTTTCAGTTTAACATTTTCTTGAAAGGAGTTGGGAAGTCAAAAGTCTTTATAATGCATAGTAACACCCATTTCCAGAATTGAGCCTATGTTTAATTTCCTTGTGCATCTCATTCCTGTTTGTGATTATTGTTTCTAGGTATTTGAATTCAGCCACTTCCTCAAAATTTCCCTCATTTTTCATTAGCTGTCCATTTCCATTATATAGGCCTATACCTAATGTATTTCTATATGTGACCGTATATTTAGTTTTATTGATATTTAATTCCAGTCCCTATTTCTTAATAATGATGATAATAATAATAATAATAACAATAATAATAATAATATTATTTGTCCAAGTAAAGTTGATATTTTAAGATCTAGTTTATCACTTAACCAAGTTAGTTAAATTTACAAAATTATAGGTTTTAATTAAAATAAGTAATTACATAAGTGGACTAAAATGTAAGTACAGTATTAAGCGTGTGTTGAATTACTCGAATTTAACAAATAAAAGAGATAAAGTAGATGGTAGAAACAATTAAATGAAAATAAGACACTAATGATATATAATACATTTCTTTGACATATGTTAGGCCTATCTTTATTTATTTATGGTCAGGAACAAAAACCGAATATGAATATGACTTTACAGGATGTAAGGCAGCTAGTGCGTATTAATTCTGTTTATAATGCTTTACTGTGGAAAGGAAGTTCAAAGAAAATACAAATTTCATTACCGTTCCTTGTAAAGTATAAATAAAGAGCTGTAGTAATATGGAAGTCATCTAAAACTTTAAATTTGTATATTCGAGTGAAAAAAATCGTCACGTAAGAACTGCGTTAACTAATCAAATTCCTCAGCAAGTCGAAGTTATGGTCAAATTTTTCAGGTTTACGAGTATACTCTTATTTATTTTGTTAATTAAATTCATGATACACAGTTACATTGCGATAAAAAAAAACATGGCGGATGTTATAGATCTTTTTTTTTTAATTTCGGGTTGCAGGCAAACCCCAACTTGTAATGGTCGAATTTTTATTATTTTTTGGATAAAGGCTTTTTCTGTTTTATTCAAATACCATATGCTGAGGTTTGTTGCGAAAAATCGAATATTGCGACCTGTACAGACATATTAAAATTTTCTTTTCAGACGAACTCCCACACTATGATTTTGCTGACTATTTAACTCGTGCCCGAAATGGTTGTCAATGATCAATCACATTTCAATGAATTTTGTTTTACAACCAATCACAGTCGTGTTTCACCTCGATATTTATCGAAAACTGTTTATCAAAATAACGAAAGATCCTCATTTTTAATATTCTGAACAGGTCAGAGCATTATTTTTCAGTGACTGACTCTAACAAATACGTTGAATATAGCAAATAATGAACAGATTCCTTCGACCTACACATTTGATAACTGTGTGTTCAATAATAGTGTTTTTAAATACTGATTTTACAGAGTTGTTTCCTAAAAATGAATTAATAATCTGTAATGTTGGTTATAATATACAGTTTGATGCTTAGTTTTTTTCTCCACTAGGTGCATTCTTACAATATTGCGATCCTACTTGGTAATAAATAATATGATCTAGTTGCAATGGATGAACAAATGAAACATAACCAAACATTTCTTATTTATTTTCAAACATGACCGTTTACATTAAATATATAAACATTGTAAAATAACTATATTTAAATAATAATTTGTGAGTAAAGAGCTTAATTTTTTATTTGTTAAATAGTCCTAACAAATGCCACTCTTGATTTCAAAATCCTCTGGATAATTTGGAAATCACTCGTGCTATTGATTGTGATTATATAGAAGATCGTCACAAAGCAGTCAGTAGCTGGATGATTGCTGGACAGTAGTGAACATCTTTTGTTGAGAATGTGACATGTCAAGAAAGGCCTATAATATATTAATTGTTTTAACAGTAGAGGAAACTACATACAAATTATACAAGTTTATAAGTATATATATATTGTAGATTTTTGCGGATTTAAGTATGATTAAGGAAGTTTTTTTGGGGGTTTTCCGCGTCAAGGATTCAAGGTCGGCCTCTGGCCGACGTTTCGGGATCATATCGAAATTCCGGAATCAGTGGCCAGAGGCCGACCTTGAATCCATGACACGGAAAACAAACAAAAAAGAATCTTAATCATATATATATATATATATATATATATATATATATATATGGTATGATAAGAAAAATAAATGCCTGGACGGGATTCGAATCCGGATCTCTGAGTCTGTACCTCAGTGTGATATCCATTACACCACCAGGCGAATCCAATTCAAGCATTCATTTTTCTTATATATGTATTATATTCTCCATTATTACTAGATGTCGCGAGAACTCAGTCTTCACTGCCATCTAGTAGCTGACTATAACAAGTAAGCAAATTAAAGAGAACTTTTTTACTTTATAGCAGTGACGCTTTATCGATGTTATAATTAAATGTTTAACATTGAGCAATGCAAGCTTAATATGGTATGATAAGAAAAATGAATTGGATTCGCCTGGTGGTGTAATGGATATCACACTGAGGTGGAGACTCAGAGATCCGGGTTCGAATCCCGTCCAGGCATTTATTTTTCTTATCATACCATATTAAGCTTGCATTGCTCAATGTTAAACATTTAATTATAACATATATATATATATATATATATATATATATATATATACTTAAGGGTCTTTCAGAATACGAATTATAAGCTTCTAGGGGTTGTAGAGCGGACTTGGTAGAAAAAGCTTTGATAAGGAACCCATGTCCGGAAACGTACCATTTCGATGTAAATTAAGTTTGAAGCTCGAAACACAATGGGCTGATATCGTGTGTCTTGTATTAAAAAATAAGTATTACAGAATTCTGGGGCGGGGGGCTGTCGAGTCGGAGGAAGATCTTCTTGCATGAATTCTGGCGGCAGCAGAAATTATTGAGCATACACCAAGTCTTGTGGTACATGTTTTTGAAAACATGCGTCATAGGTACACTTTGGTAACGAACAACAGGGTCGCCACGTGGAACCACAATTGTAGTACAACCCCTACAAGTCTGTAATACTTATTCTGAAACACAAGTCACACGATATCAGCACATTGTGTTTCGATCTTCAAACTTATTTTAGATCGAAATGGTAGTTTCCAGGACATGCTTTCCTTATCAAAACTTTACCTATATAAGTCCCTCTACAATCCCTAGAAGTCGGTAATACTTGTTCTGAAACATTCTGTATATATATATATATATATATATATATATATGTATATATCTCCATCCATAGTAATTCTGCCCGAGGGCAGGTCTTTCACTGCAATCATAGCATTTTTCATGATATGCTTTGCAGCTTTACTAGAGAATTGTAGATGTGGTAGCTTCCCGTTGCTTTCCTCACCGGTGAAGAATGATAATGATGATGATAATGATAAGGATGATGGTGATGGCCATATAATTTCGGAGACCGTTTCGGCCTTAAAGTTTTCCTGACATTTGTCTTACGGGTGAGGAAAAAACCCGATAAAAACCTCACCCAGAAAAACTGCCCCGATCGGCGATCGAACCCGGGCCCGCTGTGTGACAAGGCAGCACGCTACCTCGAGACAACAGCGGTGGATATATACATACACTGTGTGTATATTTGTCAGCGTTATTTTCGGTGTCCACTACGTAGAATCATTGAAGATATGTAAACAATTTTCAAAATTATTTGATGAAAACAACCTCAATACCTCCTATTCTTCCTTCGGAATTCGCTAAATATGAAGAGCGTTGTAATGATTGTCTTGAGGTTAGATCTGTAGTTCGTTTACAACCGTGTGATTTAATTTGTATGTTGTATGAAGCAATAAATAATAAAGAACAATTGGCTGTAATTATCAATTTATAGATTTTCCACCCATTAGATTTTTTCTGGTATAAAATACACTAAGATCGGAATGACCTCTCATAATTACGGTACACGGTGATGGTGGTAACCCTGAGTGACCTCGTGCAAAATTAACGTGATGGTCCACCCACGACTCGGCCAGCGCATAAACATGCCAGTCTAAGGTGCTAGACACGTGATGGGTCACTACGTGTGTGTGAAGAGTGACCTCGACTCTTTTCTAACCTCATTCATTAATACATTATGTCATTTCATTTCAACCACATTTCTTTGCTCTATTTTTATTATTGAGAAGTGTCACTTTATCCAATTCACATGAGAAAGATTATGTGTGAACAATACAGAGTGTTCTAAAATAAGGTTCCTGCGTAAAATTCTTTATATATATATATATATATATATATATATATATATATATATATATACAAATTTCAATGTTTACAGATCTTTCTGTGCCTATAGTATATAACAATGCGAGGTTGGAAAGTAGTTTTTACAGAATGGAGGAAAGTGTTTAAAAACCGAGTGAGCGAGATTTTTAATTTTCGAGATTCTGTAAAACACTTCATAAATATGCGTTGTACATTATATTTTTCACGATGGTGTTTCCAAATAATAAATAATATTAAATAATAACATCTGTGTTGGAAATATTTGCGTTCATTATAAACAACTGACGAACGTTAACAGCGTGGGCAATGTTTATTAGTTGAAATTACAGGAGGCCGTGGCATGAATTAGTTATAAAATGGTGGCAAGTACGTATTTATTGTTTTATATTGTTTCAAATAAAGTTCAGTTCATTTTAAAATGCAGTGATTTGTTTCGTATAATGTGTATTAACACTACTGTTGACTATTTGTACTTATCAAGTTGTCGATAGGTACATTTTGGTTTACAAGGTTTTTGTAAAGCGGTATGACGAACTTCCGGTTGCCATGTTGTATCAGCATTCTTTGAATAAACGTGTACTAGAGTGGTCGTGTTTTTCACTGTCTCCGGGTAGAGGCTCGATATTTCCTCTTCAGATCGGATCTTTTAGGATCTAATCATCAGGTCCACGCGGGGGCCTTAAGCATATATTTGGTGCTTCTTAGAGACCAATATATTTAGAAATTTAAGCATAACTTCAATTCACGCCACGTGCTTCAACGCAATTTCGTGTGAGTGATTTGAATACACCACGTGTCCATCTACATCTTGTGCACCAAGAAGTTCGTCTTCCAGCTAATAGTCTCCACGTGTAAGAACTTGTAAGTATTGTAATAAAATTAGTGTTAACAAAATTGTGAGTCCGGCAAATTTCTTTAGTAATTCTAAGTACCCCATCTTCAGGTCCGCTTAAGTGCTTGAGCGGCCGAACTCTAACAGCGATTAGAACTTACCAGCTGTGTAACTACAGTTGAGTGCAGCAAGCAAGGGGATGTTGTGTGAAACTATATAACATCGCCGTAGAAACACATGGTCCTCCGGGCTGGATTTCGTAGAAACACATGGTCCTCCGGGCCGGATATCGAGAAGCATTTGGGCTTAACTGTACGGATCTCATGAAACATTTGGTCCAAACGGTCAGTATTAACACTATAATAGTGAATATAAAACATTACTGTGGTGATTATATTCAAAGAGAGCTGGAAGAACTGAAAATTACGAAAGTTGAGCACGTGGTGTTTAGTGCATATGTACTGAGGCGGTCACGTGATAGTAGGCAGCCATATTGAAATATTAGTAGACAATGCGAATAGCGCAGCTTCTATATTTAGGAACTTTGCGAATTAAATGAGCGACAAGAAGTCTTCATTAGTGTTCAAAAGTGAGAAGTGGAAAAAATACATCATTTAGACCTCAGTTTCTTACTCCTTAAGTAAAAATAAGGGACGATCGTAATTTCCAAGATGGCGGCGAGAAATCACGTGATTCTTCTACAGCATTTAACAAGGAAGGTTAAACAGCAAGAGTGACCTAAGGTGCTGCAGTCGTGCCAACATAAATCTGGTGTTTGGAACATTATATTTACATGCATTGTGTTCCATACCAACCGTCTTGGACATTTCAAGGAAGTATAATTAGTACATTAACACTAATGGCAATTATTAGTCAAATTAATTATTTTCTATGGTCTTTTGTTCAAGAAGATAATTAAAACACTTCATGGGGGTTGTGTTTAAAGTAAAGATTGCTGAATATAAAAGTGTTAGTCACATTTTCAGTAAAGATAACACTGGGGAACAAAAAAATATTTTTTTCTTGGTGCCTGAAATTTTTCACCTGATTCTGGGTATTTCGGCACTGCTGATTCCAAAAATGTCATCCATTTTGTTGCAGCAGCTCTAGTTTGCAAGATATTGATGATACTGCTCTTATGTACCACCATTGTAAATCGATTGTTTGCATAATACTAATTGATTTAATCCAAGTTATATTCATGTTGTTGTTGCCGTTTGCATATGTAATTTTACTAATTTGACAATTGTTTATCCTTTTTCTAGACTGACATGGCTTCAACACGAAGAAAATGTGTGAATAATCCTGATGTGTTTTGTTTCATCTGTGGGGAGTACACATTCACTCAACAAAGAAAACCTATAACTGACTTTGTAAGAAGAGCTTATTTGGCCTATTTCAAAGTACAACTGGGAGATCAAGATAAGCCTTGGGCACCTCACATTGTATGTAAAACGTGCACAGAGCATCTACGACAATGGACAAATGGGAAACGGAAATGCTTGAAATTTGGGGAACCAATGATCTGGCGAGAACAAATTAACCATAGTGATGACTGCTATTTTTGTTCAAGTCAATGTAAAGGGCATCAATAGCAAAAACCGGAATAGATGGGTATATCCCAATCTACGCTCCGCAAGACGCCCTGTTCCACATTCAGAGGAGATACCTGTTCCAATTTTTACCAGTCTTCCAGAGTCACCAGAAGAAGAGGATGATTCAACTGAAAGCTATTCTGAGGGAAATGACAGCGATTTCCCAGGACCTTCATCAGTTTCATCCGGTTTTAGTCAAGCGGAACTGAACGACCTCATAAGGGATCTAAGTCTTCCAAAGAAGTCATCTGAGTTGTTAGCTTCCAGGCTGGCAGAGAAACAATGTCTGTTACCGGGAACAAAGGTCACAGTCTATCGCAAAAGAGAAACAGACTTCCTGCCATTCTTCACAGTAGAAAATCAATTTGTTTTTTGTATGAATGTTGAAGGACTGTTAATGAAGCTGGGTGTAAGAAAATACACACCAAGTGAATGGCGGTTATTTATAGATAGCTCCAAACGCAGCCTAAAATGTGTTCTTTTGCATAATGGGAACATATACAGGTCAATCCCAATTGGTCACTCAGTTTCTATGCGTGAAAATCAACATACAATAGCTACAGTGCTAGAGAAGATCTCTTACCGTGATCACCAATGGGTAATGTGTGTCGATCTCAAGATGGTGAATTTTCTTCTAGGACAACAAGGTGGGTACACCAAATACCCATGCTTTATATGTTTATGGGACTCTAGAGCCAAAGATCAACATTGGGTGAGAAGGCATTGGCCTCTTAGAGAAAGCATGACCGTTGGAGAAAAAAACATCGTTGCAGAACCTTTGGTTGACAGAAACAACATCATCTTGCCACCACTGCATATTAAACTTGGTTTAATGAAACAGTTCATCAAGGCGTTGAATAGAGATGGAACATGTTTTGGCTACATATGTACAAAATTTCCTGCACTGAGTAAGGAAAAAATAAAAGCAGGTATATTGGATGGACCACAAATCCGCCAACTTATTAATGACCATCAATTTCAAGACTCAATGAATGATACTGAAGCAGCCGCATGGTCTTCGTTCTGTATGGTAGTGAAGAATTTCCTTGGAAACTATAAGTCTCCTAATAGTGATGAACTAGTGGAGAATATGCTCACTGCTTTTTTGTGCACTAGGTTGTAACATGAGCATCAAATTACACTACCTACACAGTCATTTGGATCGATTTCCAGACAATCTTGGAGATGTAAGTGAGGAACAGGGTGAGCGTTTTCACCAGGAATTAAGTACAATGGAAGAAAGGTATCGTGGACGGTGGGATATACATATGATGGCGGACTACTGTTGGAGCATCCACCGAGAATGTCCAAGATCATTGCATCGGAGGAAATCACAGAAACGGGGATTCTGCGACCTGATGGAGCAAAATTAATGATTCTAACGAGACTAATGTGTAAATAAATTATGGTAGTTATATAGATACAGTTGTTTCATGAAAAAGAAAGTATTTGTTCTTTTGTATTTAATTGTATGCGAGTAATATAGTTGTATATGTGGACCAGTATTTTTGAACTGGTATATAATTTGAATAAACTCTATCTCAAAAACTAGAGCTGATAGGACGAAACTGAAATCATCTTTGGAATCAGTGACCCAAATATACCCATAAATAGGTGAAAACATTAAGGCACCAAAATCACTGTTCCCCAGTGTAATTAATTTCAGTAGAAATAAATCATTAGTGATTATTTATGGGAAACAATTGCCATTAGTAAGTTACATGTTAAGAAAGGTGGAAATCTAAAGGTACGTTAATACAATTGTTATATATATAGTGTATTTTTCTGAAAACTATTTTGTGTTGGACACATATTTTGTTTAATTAGGGTTAAATATTATTTTATTTAACTATACTTGTAAGTGTTAGATTATCGAGTTTATGTAAGTAATTCAAATCCAGTAACAATGGCACTCGATAGTGAATCAAAAGCAGTTGCAAAGCGAAGCATGCTTAAGCGTTCACTTACGCAGCTAGAAAAATATTTGCAAAGGGAAAATTTATCTATAGCTGAATTATCAATCAAACAAGATAGATTAACTGATGTAGGGATTCAGTTCACAGAAGTTAAGAACTATTTAGAGCTGGAAATAGGTTGTGAAAATTCTGAAGCTCATGCAGAGGAGCACGATAATTTTGAAGAAAGATTTGATAAACTTTCTATAAAATTTAAGGAACTCATGAATGTTTTTGAAAGACCAAGATCTCCTACAGGGTCTCATGTATCTGAAACATCAAATAGGAGTAATAGTTTAAAATTACCAGCTATAAACTTACCTAAATTTAAGGGTGAACTTACTAAGTATTTAAGTTCCGAAATACTTTTATGAGTCTTGTTGCAAATAATGATAGTTTAGACAATGTGCAAAAGCTACATTACTTAATCTCTTCTCTTGAGGGAGAACCAAGGGGCTTATTAGACAACCTGCAAATATGTCCTCAGAACTACGAAGTAGCATGGTCATTGATTGAATCACGCTACTATAATAATAGATTAATTTTAGGTCAGCACGTTAAGCAGCTGTTAGACTTAAATAGTTGTAATTCTGGTTCATTTGTAGATTATAGGAAATTAGTCAACGCTGTTAAGGGAAATGTAGCAGCTATTGAAAATTTAGAATCAAATGTGCCCTTGGGAGAATTACTTGTACAAGAAATTGTCTTGAATAAGATAAAATCAAACCATCGCAGTGAATGGGAAGGTAAATTCTCAGCTGATGAGATACCAAAATTGGATGATTTGATAGACTACCTTGAAAGGAAATGTCAAGCATTAGAATTATCAGATTGTAAGAAATTTTCAACAGCTGACAGTCATAGCAAACCTAAGCTGAAGTCGTTGCTTGCTGCCAGCAACAATATTCCAATAATAATTCCATAATGTCTTTATTGTAATGTACATAATCATGTCATTGATAATTGTAGAAAATTTAAGGGTTCATCATTTAAGGAAAGAAGGGAATTTGTTCAAAGGAACAACATGTGTTTTTTATGTCTGGCAAAAGGACATAGAAGTAGTGATTGTAAACAGAAGCCTTGCAGTAAATGTAATAAGAGGACTCATCAATTATTACACTATCACAACAGTAATATTGATGGCCCTAGTAATGCAGATTCAAATTATAAGGTAAATTCAAGGGAGAAAGAACTTACTATAGCTGAAGCTTCTCAATCAATTTCTACTGCCGCAATGAAAGTATTAAGCGGCCTAGGCAGCAATGTGCTGTTGAGTACTGCTTGTGTTGGAGTGAGGACGAATGGTGGGGAAGTGATCCCAGTTCGTGTTCTTTTAGATTCTGCGAGTCAGCTCTCATTTGTTTCTGCTGACTTAGTTAAAAGGCTAGGTATTAAAACTAAAGCTTGTAGTCTTCCCGTAATAGGTATAGGGAATATTAATGCTTGTCCAGTAAATTCAATATGTGATTTACAACTTTTATCTAGGGTTTCTGACTTTGTATTAAATGTCAATTGTGCTGTGGTAAAATCCATAACCACACAACTGCCGGCTCAGAAAATTGAAATATCTGACTGGAGAATTCCAGATCATATTTGTCTTAGCGATGAAAGGTTTAATGAACCTTCTGAGGTTTCAATACTGCTAGGCGCAGATGTGTATTATGATGTTGTACTAACAAATGTGTTATCTAGGAAAGGATTTCCGACGTTGATTGAGAGCCGCTTTGGTTATATTCTTTCAGGGAAATTTCCTGATTCTTGCCTCGAGAGTAAGATAAAGAAACCTCGTAATGTTAATTTAGCAAAACTAGATTCTTTGCATTCCAAACTACAAGAATTTTGGACGTTGGAGGAGTTGAATAGTTCAGTGCTAACTCCTGAAGAAAAGGCATGTGAATTGCACTTTTCTGAGAACATTTCCAGAAGTGAAACTGGAAAATTTATGGTAAAGCTTCCTATTAAAGAAGAAGCTCCTGTGGTGGCCTTGTCAAGGAACAATGCTATCAAAAGACTGAAGCACATGGAAGGGAAATTAAATAAAAACCCTAAACATAAAAGTGACTATGTAACTTTTATGAAAGAGTATATGAGTCTAGGTCATATGGAGTTGGTCCATATAGAAAATGAAAATGATCAATCATTAAAATATTACCTACCTCATCACTATGTAATAAAGGAAGACAGTACCACTACTAAGCTTCGAGTAGTATTCGACGCTAGTTGTCCTTCCTCTAATGGGGTCTCTTTGAACTCTATGTTAATGACAGGTCCAGTCTTACAACCTGACTTGTTATCTATTGTTCTTAGGTTTAGAACCTATTTTGTTGCATTGTCAGCTGACATTGCAAAAATGTATAGGTGTATGGAAGTTCATCCTGCAGACAGGGATCTTCAAAGAATTGTCTGGAGAGATTCTCCTGATGATGAAATTAAGGATTATAGGTTGACGACTGTAACATATGGTTGTACTCCATCCTCTTATCTTGCTACAAGATGCCTTGTAGAACTTGCAAACGAATGTCAACAAACTCAGCCTCAATGGCTGAAGTAATTCGTTCATGTTTTTATGTTGACGACTTGCTGACGGGGGAAAGTTCCATTGAAGGGGCTCAGAAACTCCAAGAGCAATTAAGTAGTACATTGGATGCTGCACATTTTCATTTGCGGAAGTGGTCATCCAATGAAATGAATGCTTTGTCTAATGTTCCGTCAGAGGACTTAGAACGTTCTTCTCTTTTGGAATTAACCAAAGAAGATTCCGTAAAAACATTGGGTATTGTATGGCATTCTGCTAGTGATGTTTTCAAAATAAATATCAATCTCAAGGCAAACTTAGGAGTTGTCACAAAAAGAAGTATACTGTCTTGTGTAGCTTCTATATTTGATCCATTGGGACTACTTGCATGTGTGGTAATCAAATGTAAAATGTTGTTACAACAGTTATGGCAATTAAATATGAATTGGGATGATCCATTGGATTCTTCTCTAGCTGTCTATGAAAATTGGACTAATCTTCATAGAAATATTCATGTTCTTAACGAAATAAAGGTGCCAAGAAAGGTATTACCCTTTCAGAATGCTAAAAGGGTTGAAATTCATGGCTTTTCAGATGCTTCTGAAGGCGCTTATGGAGCTTGTGTTTATGTGAAATCCATTTCCATGGAAATGAAGTTTACGTAGGTCTATTAACTGCTAAGTCAAGAGTAGCTCCTTTGAAAACGCAGTCTATTGCTAGGCTTGAGCTTTGTGCGGCTTTATTGTTGTCTAGAATAATGAGTAAGGTTTTGGAATCATTAAATCTGCTGTGTTTCAATTTTGTAACATATTAAGTATTATTTTGTTTTGTTGTTCTTATGTATACATGTTCTATGCAATTGTAGTGTTGAGAGTACTCAAGGTGGGGAATATGTTGACTATTTGTACTTATCAAGTTGTCGATAGGTACATTTTGGTTTACAAGGTTTTTGTAAAGCGGTATGACGAACTTCCGGTTGCCATGTTGTATCAGCATTCTTTGAATAAACGTGTACTAGAGTGGTCGTGTTTTTCACTGTCTCCGGGTAGAGGCTCGATATTTCCTCTTCAGATCGGATCTTTAGGATCTAATCATCAGGTCCACGCGGGGGCCTTAAGCATATATTTGGTGCTTCTTAGAGACCAATATATTTAGAAATTTAAGCATAACTTCAATTCACGCCACGTGCTTCAACGCAATTTCGTGTGAGTGATTTGAATACACCACGTGTCCATCTACATCTTGTGCACCAAGAAGTTCGTCTTCCAGCTAATAGTCTCCACGTGTAAGAACTTGTAAGTATTGTAATAAAATTAGTGTTAACAAAATTGTGAGTCCGGCAAATTTCTTTAGTAATTCTAAGTACCCCATCTTCAGGTCCGCTTAAGTGCTTGAGCGGCCGAACTCTAACAGCGATTAGAACTTACCAGCTGTGTAACTACAGTTGAGTGCAGCAAGCAAGGGGATGTTGTGTGAAACTATATAACATCGCCGTAGAAACACAACTACCTTTTGGATATTTTTTGTATATACACTGTATGTAGTATACATAGAGGGCAGTGGTTTTACTTCCCACATGCATGTTTGTAATATGTAATATTACACTATAGTAATTTTTATTACACTATAGTTATTTAGGTTGGTAACCCCGAAATGTAGGAAGTTGAACTTTCAATCATGGTCGCCATTGTTTTAAGTACGTCAAAACGTATTAACGCGCAAAAAAATGTAAATGCTAATTGGGCAGTATTGTTGTTAATACATTGTGTATCTATAAAATGATATAACTCATCACTGGCGCACTTATAAATTATTTTATGATATTACAATACTTCATAGATATGAAGAAAGCTTTTGATAGAGTACAGCTTGAAGATGTACATATCTTGAGAGAGAATGAAATTCCTAATGAACTGATTAGAGCAATAATATCAATTAATACACACTGCAAAACAGTAATCAAAGTAAAAGAACAGCAAACTGAAGAAATAACCCTCACAAAGGGCATCAGGCAAGGTGACTCTTTAAGTCCATTCTTATTTAATATTATAACGGATAAAATTATTGAAAACATACCACCACGTTTGGGTTATAAAATGGGAAACACTAGATTTCACTTAATATGTTACGCAGATGATGTCGTTCTCCTTTCAGAATCTGAAGATAATTTACAAAGATCTTTACATCAATTTAATATAAATGCCAGAAAATACAATATGGAAATTAACACGAATAAGACAAAATGCTTAACAATATCAAAAGAACCAGTAAGATGCAAATTAGAAGTGGAAAGAAAAATTATAGAACAAGTGTCAGAATTTAATTATTTAGGTGTATTAATAACAAACACTAAAAATTTAATAAAAGAAGTAAAGAAACAAGCTGATAAAGCAGCACAAATATCAGGGTATATGAAAGATTTAATTTGGCGCAACAAACATATGTCAATAGAAAGCAAAACCCGCATATACAAAACGATAGTTCGACCAGTTATCGTATATGGAGCAGAAACTAGGGCTGATACAACAAAAACTAAACAAATAATAAGCACATGCGAAATGAAAATCTTAAGAACTATTCAGGGGAAAACATTATTTGATAAAATACACAACACAGAAATTAGGGACAAATGCCATATTCAAGACATAACCAAATTTATTATAGATAGACGAAAATATTGGAAGGGTCATATAGAAAGAATGGAAGAAAACTGACTTGCAAAAAGAGCTAAAGAAGATAGACCAATGGACGGGAGAAGAACAAGAGGAAGACCAGCCAAGAGATGGATAGACAGTGAATGCACATTCATTGCGTCTTCCTCCGAGGAGTGATTTTGGAAATAAACAGGATGAAATCCTACAAATTAAGTTTAAGAAGAAGACAATACTTTTATTTGCTATCATTGTAATAAATAACATTTCTTAACAAAATGTGGCTTATCGTGTTACTTCCCTAAGCCCTTTTTATATATAATATATATATATATATATATATATATATATATATACACACACACAAGGGCTTAGGGGAGTAACACTATATATATATATATATATATCCATTAAAATGTCCCATAAATACATTATCATTGATTTTTCTTTTATACGCCTAGGATGTTCTTGGTGGAGATTTTGTTAATAATATCTGCCAACATATTTGTTGTTCATTGATTTTGAAAAGGCCTTTGACAGAGTAAATATATCTATACTATGGGAAATAATGAAGGAACGAGGATATCCACACCATCTAATAAAATCAGTCCAAGGCTTATATGAAGAAACTAAAGTTGTGATAAAAACTTATGGAAAAAGGTCAGAAGAAATTTTAATAAATCAAGGAGTTAGACAAGGGTGTAGTCTATCGCCCACTCTTTTTAATATATATATCGACGACATTATGAAACAATGGAAAATTATAATGAACAGTGGCCTTAGATTGAACAATAACTCAAGTATTAATAACTTTTCGCCGATGATTTAGTCTTACTACACCATGATGAAGATCTGTTACAATTGGCTGCTTACAAACTAAATGCAATATGTAGCGATTATAATTTTAAAATTTCAATAAGTAAAACAATAGTAATGGCATTTTGTGGAAGAAATAGTCTGCGTGCAAAAATAGTAATTAGAGACGAAATTATTGAACAAGTATCCCACTTTAAATATTTAGGATGTGACATCAGCTATGGGTATGATAAATATATTGAACACAAAACACATCAGTTTCAAGCTATTTGTGGTACAATAAATAGAACATTGAATAATAAAGCCCATAAACAAACAAAATTAAAATTTTATAAAACAATGGCTGTCCCTGTACTTTTGCATGGGAGTGAATCTTGGATTACCACTACCAAACAAGAAAGTAAAATCCAAGCAGCCGAAATGAAATTTTTAAGAAGAGTAAAAGGCTGCACTAGAATGGACCAGATAAGAAACGAGGATATCCGTGAAGAACTGCAGATCTACTCCATAAAAGAAAAGATATTTAACAACAAGATACAGTGGAAAGAACATGTAGAAAGAATGGAAGAAAGTAGATTACCAAATAAAATCTTCCATTATTTTCCAAGAGGAAGAAGAGATGTC
Organism: Diploptera punctata; assembly: GCA_030220185.1. Lineage (NCBI taxonomy): Eukaryota > Metazoa > Arthropoda > Insecta > Blattodea > Blaberidae > Diploptera > Diploptera punctata. Next base: position 34,839 of record JASPKZ010006834.1, on the reverse strand, counting down.
GGACGTCCTCGGAAGAGATGGTCTTAGATCTACTAGTGAAGACGGAACAGGCAACTCTTGCCTAAACCAGGAAATGAAGAAGAATATATCTTAAATAGAATACATTAACCAAACGTTAGATTTTTAAAAAGTCGACGCGTTTCAACAACAATGATGTTATTCTCACTACGATAGTTGTATTTAATATAGATTATTGTTAATATCGCGTTATATCTTTTCTCTTGATTTTTCAAAGGAGCTTTTTCCTCTTGGTCCACAGGCATATGTTATGATTTCAAATTGGAAATCTGCTGTTTTACTCATTTTGTTGACGTGATTTTTCCAAATTTGAATGTGTTCCATTGAAGATTCAATCTCGAGTTTGACCATATTCTCTTCAATTTGTTTGTCGTTGAATTTTGTATAATTTTTAGTGTTTCTGCGAATGTCATGAATTCTTAAGTCGATGCCTCGTTTCCAAAAGACAACATTGGCCTTAGCAAGATCATTATACGAGAGTTAATGTAGATGTTTTTAAACATATTCGGGTTTGTAAAAAATGTTTGATTATTATACCCACTATTTTAGAAATGTTACAGCTTCTGAAACACTTATTAATATATTCAGAGATATGAACAACTATTTTTACACGCTTTATATTAGCTTGACCTGTATCTGTCTCTCTATGTAACGGAATCTTTCAACACGATTTTCACCCACTTAAAAACATTGGATCGACTTGAAACTTTGTATACTTATAAAGGACCAATGACAATACAATGATTTCATTAATAATATACAATACATAATATATAATAGGTTGCGGACTTATCGACTTTTTAGTCCATCGTTGTAAGAAATTAATATTATATCCTCTGGTAGCTCAGTTGGTAGAGTGGTATACTGAAGTGGTATATAATTTCAGTAATCCATAGGTCGTTGGTTCAAATCCAGCCCGGAGGATTTTTTTAGAAGAGTATTACTCTTAGCTCATTTAAAGAAAAACTGAAACAACACGCTTTATTAGAAAACCGAACTGAAAAATGAAAAATAAGTTTAATTTCCAACACGCTTAGGATAAAATTAAAGTGGTCAACAAAAATAAACTCCAACATATCTAGAATAAAACTAGAGTTATCTACAAAAATAATTTAACCATCAAAAGCGTGAGGTGCTTTTTATGGTTTTACTTTTTTTTTTTCTTAGAGACTTTAATTTTACCAATATCTGTTTATTATCAAGTATATTAATTGGTATAGAGCACCCCACGCTTTTGATGATAAAGTTATTTTTTTGTAGATAACTCTAGTTTTATTCTAGATGTGTTGGAGATGATTTTTTTTTTTTGTTGATCACTTTAATTTTATCCCAAACGTGTTGGAAATTAAAATTATTTTTCATTTGTAGTTCGGTTTTCTAATAAAGCGTGTTGTTTTAGTTTTTTAAACTATTATTTATTTATTGGCAATATATTGGTTATTTGAAGGCTATTGTGCAGTCAATTTCATCGATTCCATTTAGACTTACATCCTGTAGAGCTATATAAGCGAATATTGAATCTGAAACCTTACATTATAGACAGAATATGCCTAATTCCTGACAAAGGAACAACTTCCACATACTCAATATCGCTCACTTGAATTCTTTTAAGTATAAAACCACACTACATAATACTACATACAAAAGTTTCCATCCAAATTAAATGTCGAATTATTATGAAAAGCATGTACAGTCCACAGACGAAGTGTATGAAAGTAGTAGGTATTTCATACTCAGCACATTATCTCATGAAGGATTGTACTATAACTTACCTTCATTTAGATTCTGAGCGGGCGTGTTAGTTCAGAGTCTGACGGACACACTTCAAAATTTTAATAATCGCCCTTACCTCACAGTGAACTACGAAACATTAAAATATAAAGTAACTAAACTGTATAAGAAGAGCAAATTTATTTACCGTAAAACACAAAATATAAAACATAAAATTAAATACGCCTGAAATAAACTACAGAATGTGAGTACAAAATTCTAACAAATATATTAGTAAGCAGACTTACTCCCTATATTGATGACATTCTAGGAGATCATCAATGTGCATTTAGAAGAAACAGGTCTACAACAGATCAGATTTTTAGTATAAGACAGATTTTAGAAAATAAATGGGAATATAATGGTACTGTACATCAACTATATGTAGACTTCAAAAAAGCATATGATTCAATTAAGAGGAAGAAGTTATATAGTATCCTGCTGGAGTTCGGAATTCCTAAAAAGTTAGTTAGACTTATACGAATGTGTCTAAATGGCACAAAGAGTAGGGTGCGTGTAGGCAAACAGTTTTCAGACACTTTTGAAATCCAGAATGGGTTGAATCAAGGAGATGCACTATCTCCTCTACTATTTAATTTTGTACTAGAGCATGCCATTAAATCTTTAGAGAATGAGGAAGGCTTACAACTCAATGGTATTAATAAGCTGTTAGTTTATGCTGATGATGTAGTACTACTGGCCGATAGCGAGGAGATACTAAAGGCCAACACGCACACACTATTGAGTAACACTAAGAATTTAGGACTGGAAGTAAATATCAGTAAAACTAAATATATGGTCACACGTAGAAATTCAGTATATAATGGAAATGGACAGCTAATGACAAATGAGGGAAATTTTGAGGAAGTGGCTGAATTCAAATACCTAGGGACAATAATCACAAATAGGAATGAGATGCACAAAGAAATTAAACATAGGCTCAATTCTGGAAATGCATGCTATTATGCATTGCAGAGACTTTTGATGTCCCAACTCCTTTCAAAAAACGTTAAGCTGAAAATATATAAAACTATTATTCTACCAGTTATATTATATGGGTGCGAAACATGGACTCTTACTTTAAGGGAGGAAAGGAGATTACGAGTATTTGAGAATAAAGTACTTAGGAAAATTTTTGGACCAAAGAGAGATGAACAGACAGGTGAATGGAGAAGACTACATAACAATGAAATACATGGTCTTTATAGGAAGCCAGATATAATAAGAACAATTAAGTCTCGTAGACTGCGATGGGCAGGACATGTTGCGAGTATGGGGAATGAAAGACGTGCATGGAATCTTCTTGTAGGAAAGCCAGAAGGAAAACGCCCAGTTGGTAGACCAAGAATGAGGTGGGAGAACAACATTAACTATGATTTGAGGGAGGTGGATTATGCAGGGAATGATTGGAAAGCATTAGCTCAGGATAGGGATGTATGGAGAGCTTAAGTCCGCGCGGCCATGAACCTATGGGTTCGATAGTGCCAGTGAGTAAGTAAGTAAGAATGTGAGTGACATCATGGAATGTTCCCACATTCTCAGGTAGTAAGCTATTGTATCGCTTGCAATTCTCCGTGCCCCCATTTGTCCCTTGATATCATTCTTCTCGTCTGTGGACTGTAGTACTAGTTGATAAGTCGCTTACAACTCGTGTTCATTTTAGAGATACCGATTCTCCTTTAGTTATTTTCAGAATTATAAAAAAATGTCGAAAACAACAATTATTTTAAAAATTTCTTGGATATCTTTATATATATTTATTTAATTCTTCTGTACGTGAGTTTATCACTCTACTTCTCCTAAACGACTTTATCAGTTTTGATGAATTTTTTTGTGTGTATTTGATTGGGTCCCTCGATGGTTTAGATTCACAATAATTGTAACCTGTAAAACAATTAGGTGTAGCAGTTCACCTGAAGTGAAAATTTAAAAATCGTTCTAGCGGTCACATTTTTCGATGTTTCACAACGGAACTCAATATATCCTATTAAAATAAACCGAGATAGGTACTGCCCAAAAATGACCGAAATCCGACAATTAGAAGTGGAGGTTTACTTGAAACTTGAAATTAAAAGCTGCCTAAATGGCTGGACCGATTTTAATGAAAATGTTTGTGAGTGCTTGAGCGAGTACCTGGGTGGTTTAGATTCACAAATATTGGACTCTGTAAGTGGCGCTACGATCGGGTTATAGGATTTTTTTTATGTCAGATTTGTAATCATCTGCATTATCGGTGTATTCCGCGCGACGACAATGTGACATCATGATGCATGCTTGACAGATTGCAGTGAGGAGTTTTGTTGTGAACCTATTTAATACGTCTTAGGGTCGGTTTCACCAACAGAGGTAACTGTATTATGCCAGTTTAAGCTATGCATTATACACGGGTAAAACTGGCGTAACTGTATTATGCCAGTTTAAGCTATGCATTATACACGGGTAAAACTGGCGTAATACAGTTACCTCTGTTGGTGAAATTGACCCTTAATTTGTGAATTTTATGGTAAAAAGAAACTTATATTTTTATTGCCCGGACATGACACGAGAATTAAACATTGAGGCGGTACAACATCTGTCGGGTCCGCTATTTTTTTAAAATAATTTCTTATTATTTATATAAGCTTTATGTCAAGATCATCAGTAAAACTAAATATATGGTCACACGTAGAAATTCAGTATATAATGGAAATGGACAGCTAATGACAAATGAGGGAAATTTTGAGGAAGTGGCTGAATTCAAATACCTAGGAACAATAATCACAAATAGGAATGAGATGCAAAAAGAAATTAAACATAGGCTCAATTCTGGAAATGCATGCTATTATGCATTGCAGAGACTTTTCATGTCCCAACTCCTTTCAAAAAACGTTAAGCTGAAAATATATAAAACTATTATTCTACCAGTTATATTATATGGATGCGAAACCTGGACTCTTACTTTAAGGGAGGAAAGGAGATTACGAGTATTTGAGAATAAAGTTCTTAGGAAAATTTTTGGACCAAAGAGAGATGAACAGACAGGTGAATGGAGGAGACTACATAACAATGAACTACATGGTCTTTATATGAAGTCAGATATAATAAGAACAGTTAAGTCTCGTAGACTGCGATGGGCAGGACATGTTGCGCGTATGGGGAATGAAAGACGTGCATGGAAGCTTCTTGTAGGAAAGCCAGAGGGAAAACGTCCAATTGGTAGACCAAGAATGAGGTGGGAGAACAACATTAACTATGATTTGAGGGAAGTAGATTATACAGGGAATGATTGGAAAGCATTAGCTCAGGATAGGGATGTATGGAGAGCTTATGTCCGCGCGGCCATGAACCTTCGGGTTCGATAGTGCCAGTGAGTTAGTTAGTTAGTTAGTTATGTCAAGATCGCAACGCGTCTTAGTATTTTTACTTGGAAACATTAATTTGCGTGTTCCTATTGTTTGTTTAAAAAGCATAGTTTACGGAAGTTTCTTGTATAGTTATATTTTTACCTTATTTATATACGCTTTAACACCAAGGTCAAATCGCGTTTAAGATTTTTAGATGGAAACATTGTCTGCCTGTTTCAATTGTGTATGTGTAGTGCTAGGCCCTTTAGGACCATAGGATCTTAAAGTTTCTTGTTTTTTCTTACAGATTGGGATAAAACCGGAAAACAATATATAGGACACTTGTTACGACCGGGCATTGAACACTAGCTCTCTGTGTGGAAGTAACTATGTTATCTCTGGACCAAAGCGGTGGACTTAGCCTGTATTATCCGCGCAAGAGGCGTGCTTTAAGGTAATAAGTCTTACTGCGATAATGGAAAGGTTCCCAACTTTGCACTATAGGTGGTATTTATACTAAACTCCGGATCATTATTTTCGTTGTGTTGAAGTTTGTTATTTCATTAATGTAGCGTTGATGCATGCAAAGTTTCAAGGATATTTTTTACAATTGACAAGTTTAACATTCCATTGTGGGAATAAATTACGGTTAAATTTATTATATTTTTAGAACAATTTCTTATAGGCCTATGCAGAGTATTACAGAAAGTAACCTACAAAATATTAAGACCCAAGTATGTGTGTGTGTTTTTTTTTTCTTTTTTAAGGAACATGTACAGTCCACAGACGAAGAGTATGAAAACAGTGGGTATTTCATACTCAGCACATTATATCATGAAGGATTGTACTATAACTTACCTTCATTTAGACGCTGAGCGGGCGTGTTAGTTCAGAGTCTGACGGACACACTTCAAAATTGTAATCATCGCCCTTACCTCACAGTGAACTACGAATCATTAAAATATAAAGTAATTAACTGAATACTTACTTAATACAGGCTTTCCGCTTTACAGCAGTTTGCCCTTGATTCCTGCTTTCCAGAGATTCCTATCTTCCCATTGTCCATCTTCCATACCCCTCTTCATCATGGCATCATATATTCCCTCATACCATGTTCTTCTACTTCTTCCCCTTCTCCTTCTGCCTGGTACCATCCAATCCAACACCTGTTTAGGCCACTGGTCTTCCGACATCCGTTGTACATGTCCATACCATTGTAGAGCTCTCTTTGTTATCCTATTGATAACAGTTTCCTATGCATCCATTTCTTGTCTGATATATGTATTTCGAATATGTTGTAGCCTGGATATTCTCATACTTCTCCGTAATCCATCCATTTCTGTCGCCAAGATTCTTTTCTGCATCCTTTCATTTATTGTCCAGCTTTCTGATCCATATTTAAGTATACTTTCTATTATTGCCTGTATAATCCCTTTTTTTGTTTTTCTGGTCAAATTTCTATTCCATAAAAGACCATTCAGGGATCTAATCGCCTTCCTTGCACAATTTACTCTGTTAATAATATCTTTTTCACAAATAGCAGATTTATCTATTATAGATCCAAGATATTTAAATTCTTCAACACGTTTAATTATCATATTATTTATCGACCAACTTTCTGATCATATATTCTATATCTTCTTTATCTTGTCCTATTATAATCTGGTCATCAGCGAATAATAAATTGTGCAGTAAATGGCCATTAATGTCGATTCCCATTCCTCTACATTAACTGAATAAAAAGGCAAATTTAATTACCGTAAAACACAACATATAAAACACAACATTGAATACGCCTGAAATAAACTACAGAAGTGAGTGTCATCATAACTGTTCCTATATTCTCAGATACTTTGTTCACGAGTTGTGCGGATCCATCAAAGTGTTTGTTTGAATGGTTCAGACACTGAATAAAAATTGAACACAAACAATATTTTATTGAAAGTATACCGCTGTGGTCTCGAGGTAGCGTACTGCCTTGTCACGCAGCAAAGCCCGGGTTCTATCCCCGGTCGGGACAAGTTTCCAGGGTAAGGTTTTTTTCGAGGTTTTTCCGCACCTATAAGATAAATGTAAGGAAAATTTAAGGCCCAAATAGTCCCCGAACACCATCTGGCCATCATCATCAACATCATATTTGCCTAATTAGATTAAGCTTAGTTTAAGAATTCTCTTGGCGCATCATCAACTCTCATATCATCGGGGCAGCCAGGCGCCCCAACCTCAGAAGCGGGTTACAAGTACGCCATCCCAAGAGAGAACACCAGAAATGTCTAAATGACAACCTGGGACATTTGGGGAAAACATATTGAAAGTCGTATTGTGACACTTTGTTAACGTTATTACGTATGTATGCCTTAGTAGGAACTTCCGTCAACTCGAACACGATTCTGTTTGATGTGCTGAAACGCAAAATAGTTTCGAGGAGTCAATTGAGTTCTCATGGCAATACAATACTTACATCGCCCTCCTAAAGAAAAATCACGGGGTGTGAAGTCAGGTGAATGCTCTGGCCACGCAACAGGTCTTCTTGTCTAAACTCTCACAAAAACAAAGTACAATAATATTAACCCTTAAATTGCAAAAGTATCTTATTAGATAACTTACATTAATTTCATTTATTTAATATCGTTTTGCGCGATAGTGCGTTTTGTCGTACTTACAGCAATGGTGACCATTATTGAAAGTTCAATTTCCTACATTTCGGGGTTGCCAACCTAAATAACTATACTTGTAATATTACATTTACACCCACATGCGGGAAGCAAAACCACTGCCCTCTATGTATACTACGTACAATGTATTTATAGAAAATATCCAAAATATAGTGTTAATATACATTATACGTAACAAATCACTGCATTTTAAATTAACTGAGCTTTATTTGAAACAATATAAAACAATACTGAGTAAATACGTACTTGCGGCCATGTTATCAATAATTGTTCTCAAGGCCTCCAGTTGTTTCAACTAATAAATATTGGCTACGCTATTAACGTTAGTCAGTTGTTTATAACGAACTCAAATATTTCCAACAAAGATATTATTTTACTATTATTTACTATTTTGAAGTACACAGCTGTGGTCTCGAGGTAGCGGGCCCGGGTTCGATCCCCGGTCGATGCAGTTTTTCTGGGTGACGTTTTTATCGGGGTTTTTCCTCACCTGTAAGACAAATGTCAGGAAAACTTTAAGGCCCAAACGGTCTCCGAAATCATATGGTCATCATTATCATCATCATCATCCTTCACCGGTGTGGAAAGAAATGGGAAGCTACCACACCTACAATTCCCTTGTAAAGCTGCAAAGCATAGCATGAAAATGCTATGATTGCAGTGAAAGACCAACCTTCGGACAGAATTACTATGGATGGATTATTTTGAAAACACCATCGCACAAAAAATAGTGTACAACGCACGTTTTTAAAGTGTTTTACAGAATCTCGGAAATAAAAATCCTCGCTATCGCTCGGTTTTTAAACATTTTCCTCGATTCTGTAAATACCACTTCCCAACCTCGTATTGTAATATACTAAAATTTGTGTAAAATTACGTAATAGTGTATAATGATGACTTACAATTTTACAATAATTTATTTTCCTTGCGGTCCGGGACATTTAAATAACTGGCACGAGAAAATATTGTATTGACAATTTAAGGGATAAGTCAGACTAAATACACTATGACGCAAGATAATATAAAAGAATTGTTGGGCAAAATCTTCCTTAATAATTATTACGGCTATTACATTGATTAAGACTTTCACGGCTATCATTATGTATTCTAAAATATATTTTTTGGACTTTTGGCCGTGCCTTGTAGTATTGTCCTCTCGACGTTTCATCACCTTCTGTGAGTGACATCTTCAGGAGATTTTGCTTTTGTATATTCTCGTATTATTTACAACTAATTAGCAGTTACTACGAAATTCTACAAAAGCAAAATCTCCTAAAGATGTCACCCACAGAAGGTGATGAAACGTCGAGAAGACAATATTTTATTGCCTATTGTATTTTAAAATACTACAAGGCACGGCCAAGAATCCCGAGAAGGTATTTTACAATAGGCCTACATATTAGGGCTATTGTTCTCTCTTTATAACATATATTTTTTAAACGTTTGTCATTAAGATCCTGTAACAACCTGTATACGTGTGTATTTGTGTGTACGTGTGTATTTGTGTGTGTGTACACATATATATATATATATATATATATGCGATCAGTATAGTATTGGACAGCAGACCAAGAACGCGGGGTTTGTGCTGTGCGATGACAAAGGCTTACACATGCAGGCGTGTCTGTTGTCCAATGCTATACTGATCGCACTATATATATATAATTTATTTATTTATTTATAGAATTTTGAGCAGCATGAGGGAAAAATGACTGGGCGATGGAAATTGTAATGACAGAGAGATATGGAGGAGAATGACAGTGGATTGATTGGGCGCAGGAAGATGTGTAACAATGTGAAACTTGCTATATATATATATTGCCTCATGGGCTAGTGGTCAGCGTTTCTGACTATAATTCATGAGATCCTGGGTTCGATTCATGGTCAAACCATTTTTCCTTTAAAGGGAATTATTCCAGTGGTTGCCCATGGTCTGGAATTTAGGTTAAGAAATCTTCTGGCGCTTCATTATCATTTATCACCCATCACATCATCGGGGTGATGTAACTCCGCCTTCCAGGTGCCCCAACCTAAGAAATGGTTTACAATTCCACCAATGTCAGGAGAGAAAACCAGAAATGTCAAAAGGAAACATGGTGGCATTAGACAAAAGAAAGAAAAAAAATATATATATACATTTCGGGACAAAGAATAAATGGGGTGGATAGAGGATTTTTAAATTCTCCTAAACCTTGTGGGAGCACCATGGCATTGAGTTCGATTCATCCGATTACCCAATTGAGTACCATACGATTGATTCTTGTTTACTTGGTCTTCCCAAATAAATTGATCCAATTTTGTTGAAACTCGATGTTTCGTCTACTACTGTGGTTGAGATTCTCAGAAGATTCTGTGAATTCTGAGGATGTCTACCGCAGTAGTAGACGAAACGTCGCGTTTCAATAAAACTGGACTCATTTAACCCCGAAGTACAACAAAACAAGTATCAAGACACCGCCGTGAAAGCTTAAAATTGTACATACCATATCCCTATGTTGGTTTTGAGAGTATGGCGGTCGTCATCTAGTGACGATTGCATACAAATGGTGGGAACATTAATCTCCTACTACCCCAAGGACCTATTAAGGCCTGTAATGGAATCACTTTACTTTTACTTTATTGTGCACTACATCCCTGCATTAAATTGCAAATCTCTCCCCAGGACACATGTTGAAATGTCATGAGGTCAGTTGATAGAGATATTTATGTTGGATGGGGGAAGTTAAGCCTGGCAGCCTCCTTGGTGCTTTTCAACAGGAGTAGGCTACTTATCGGCACTGAATTTTGCCTTCTCCTTTCTCTCTATCATCATCTCTCATACAATCACACTTTACACTATACAAACACATAAACACACGCTCATCCTATTATCATCTCTGTACACAATAAAATAATACATCTGCGTAAAATGATCTGCCGAAGTGGTACGTAAATTGAAAATGGACATCATTAACTCCATCTATCTAACCAGTGCGAAATCCCTAACGTAAAATGGTCTGCCGAAGTGGTACGTAAATTGAAAATGGACATCATTAACTCCATCTATCTAACCAGTGCGAAATCCCGAATGCGAAAAATGCTGTGGCTGGCAACTGAATACACACATACAACAAATAAATAAATAAATCTAATATATAAAAATGTTTTTGTGTTTGTTTATTTGTATTCTATGCGCGGCCATACCGTTGATCCGATATTGATGGTGTTTTTTGCAAAATGTTCAAGAGATTCCCGGGATGAACATAGGCTATAAGGGAGTTGTAATACCTAATCCCTTAACCCCCAAAAATCACCCTTTGTAGCGAAAAACGTGAAATAAAGTCCGCATTTGACGCTTAAATGGCTTACGCTGCCTAAACCATAACACATACACCAAATTAATGTACACAGAATTGAATATCTCAAAAACCTCTACAAAAAAGTCTCCGACAGAATATGTTTATCTGTTACGGATAACTCACAATAACCATTTTTATCTTTTATCATTGATTCCAGGAAGACCGGGATAAGTAGATTCCCAGGCAAGCGTGCTCTGCCATACCATTCATCCGATTGTGATGGGACTTTTTGAAAAATGTTCAGGAGATTCCGGGGATAACCATAGGCTATAAGAGAGTTGTAATACTCAATCCCTTCATCCCTAAAAAATCACTCTTTGTAGTAAAAATTTAAATAAAATTCCTATTTTGACGCTTAAATGTCTTACGCTGCCTAAACCATAACAAATACACCAAATTATTGTACACGGAATTGAATATCTCAAAAAACTCTACAAAAAAAGTTCGCGACAGCATATGTTTATCTTTTACGGATAACTCACAATTGCCATTTTTGTCTTTCATTGATGCCAAGAAGATCGGGATAAGCCGATTCCCGAGCAAGCATAGCAGCTCAAGGCTGGTGATAAAAACACATTAACATTTATTTAGGAGTAGCAGCGAACGCCGGGTATTAGCTAGTAAAGAAATAAATAGGATCTTTGAAGAAGCGTTTTTTTATTTTATTTATTTATTTTTATATTTCGATAAATGGAATATCTTGTGTACAAAACCTCTCTTGCTAATGAAGAATAACTGGCTGCGCGGGTTGTTGCAGCTGTTTAACCCCATACATATTTGAACCAACTAGACAAAGGCCGATCTATCGTAGAGGCTACTTTAACTTCATTAAGGACATTTCAGTAGATTCTGTAAGGGAATTTGATAACTTGCCTTGTGGCAATGATACTTCATTAAGGACATTTCAGTAGATTCTGTAAGGGAATTTGATAACTTGCCTTGTGGCAATGATACTTCATTAAGGACATTTCAGTAGATTCTGTAAGGGAATTTGATAACTTGCCTTGTGGCAATGATACTTCATTATTGTAACTCAATTTGTGAATGACAGCTTGCCAGATGTAAATTGATGGATTTAGAGAATTGTTTATACATAAATGATCGTTCCTCTTTACCTCCTTTATCATCCATCAATAGGTGAAAACGGACTTTTGAAATGCCTTGTATGTTGAAAAATGTTTTTTTAATGATTTTTATAATCACAAAATATATTTTGTACAAAACAAATACCTAAAATAATTCGCTGGAATGCAAACACTGTATTATAGCATTTTAAAGATTGTTGGCATACTACGTTTTAAAGCCAAATTCCACTGTCTCATTGAGGAATGCAAATATCTTTAAAAAATTATAAAACATGAAAACGATCTGTGAAATAACTTTAACCGTTTAGAAAACATTCATGATAATAAAACGCATTTGGGCAGTATTTCATCACTTGAAATGATCATCATCATCATCTAAGTGATACTGATAAATAATAAGCTCAACAATAAAATTATATATATATATATATATATATAAATATGAATGTTTGTTTGTTTGTTTATTTGTTTGTTCGCACTTTATGCGCGACCATACCGTTGATCCGATTCTGATGGGGCTTTTTGCAAAATGTTCAGGAGATTCCCGATACGAACACAGACTATAAGAGAGTTGTGATACTCAACTCCTACACCCTTAAAAATAGCCCTTTGTAGTGGAAAACGTGAAAAATGTAGCGCTTTGGACGCTTAAATGGCTTACGCTGCCTAAACCATAACAAATACACAAAATTAATGTACACAGAATTGAATATCTCAAGAAGCTCTACAAAAAAGTCCGCGAGAGCACATGTTTATCTCTTACGGATAACTCATGACAACCATTTTTGTCTTTCATTGATGCCAAGAAGATCGAGATATGTGAGTAGATTCCTGTGCAAGCATAGCATTAATACTAGTGCCCTTACACTCTTTATCCACACACACACACAGTCACATTTGCATTCATGCTTATAATCAATTAAGTAGTATAATGCGTCCAAGAAATATTTTGTATGTAAGAAATTCTGTAGCTTATGTTAAACATGGCGATTAAAGATGAGGCCATTGAGCAAGTGTAGAGCTTAAAATACTTGGGTTGTACTATCAGTAGTAACATGAACTGCGGTCAAGAAGTAAAGCAGAGGATAGCAATGGCAATAGGAGCTTTTAACAAGAAGAAAACATTTTCTGCGGACCTTTGTCAAAAGAATTATGGAAGAAGAAAATATTTTCTGCGGACCTTTGTCAAAAGAATTATGGAAGAAGAAAATATTTTCTGCGGACCTTTGTCAAAAGAATTATGGAAGAGGCTAGTGAAGTGCTTTGTGTGGAGTGTAGCATTGTATGGTGCAGAGACTTGGATATTACGACGGAATGAGGAAAAGCGACTGGAAGCTTTTGAGATGTGGATATGGAGAAGAATGGGACGTATCAAATGGACAGACAAAAAAAATAAAGATATGCTAGACAGAGTGGGTGAATGAAGAACAATACTGGAACACATGAAGAAGAGGAAAAGAAATTGGATTGCCCACTGGCTAAGAAGAAACTACTTGCCGACGGATGCCCTAGAAGGAATGGTCAACGGAAAGGAAGTTAGAGGCTGAAAAGACAACAGATGATAGACAATATTAAAATAAATCGCTTGTATGCGGATACAAAAAGGAAAGCTGAGTTAAGGAAAGAGTGGAGAATGTTGAGTTTGCAGTGAAAGGCCTGCTCTTGGGCTGAACACTATGAATGAATGAATAAATGAATGAGTAGGGCAGGGAAGTTTTCATTTTATGTCTAAAGACAGAGCCCAACTTCATATATATATATATATATATATATATATAATTTTGTATCATTGTAGGCCAAAAAATGGTTGGTTTTATGTGTCTCTTTTCGGCGTGTTTGGCTTATTGGAATAAACAAATACCTGGGCAACGCCAGGTAATCAGTAATATGATATAGTAATAAGAAGTTTTTCTTAGAAAATATACCAGTCTTTGTTGATATGTTTTTAAATTCTAGGCTAACTACGTTGCAATCTTTCCCTTGTGAACTGTGAATTCAGAGCTGGTCGAATCAGTGTTAATAATAAGCCTTACTTTATTGAAAGCAAATAAAAGTGCAAATAAAGGCGCATAAAATGATAGTGCTACTGAAGATGTTTTTGAGTGAGACCACCAGCGTGTTATTATCCTCATTGAATGCCACGGAGAGAGCAGCTCTTACCTTAATGATGTATCATTTGTACCGTACAATTATCTGGGCGCCTCACTTCCAGGAATTCAATTCATGAATGATCTCGCGGTACAAAGCTCGGAGCTGATTTTAAATAATGTACTACGTACAGAAAAAAACTCAAGAATTTTTACAATGTGCTCGTACGCACTGTACAGTATCCTGTCAAATCAGGTGGGCACAGTTGTGCACAAGGTGAAAATTCCAAGTACTCACACTGTCTGGAGACATGTATAATGGTTATTGACAAAACACGCATTAAATGTAATCCAAATAGTAAAACCACACACGAAAAGGAACGTTGAACTCGGCGGCCAATGGATGCAGATTTAAATCCTAGCCAGTTCTTGTAGTTCAAAACATTTAGCGCTTTACCAAAATCCATTCTACAGGAGCATTGAATAGTTTTTAAGTGCTAATGTAACAAATCAATTAAGATACAATGGTGCATATAATAATTTTTAATCAATGGCCTATAGCCTTTTCCAAACAAACATTATATAGTTATTTCAGTCTAATTTAATATCCTAGATTTTAAATATAGCAGATTTATTTAATCACCAGCTGCAATGTGTTTCATTAATTTAATAATAATAATATTTAATAATTTAATAACAATAGTAATCATAAAAATATATTGACTTAGGCTTTCACGGCCGGAGCTACTACGATGATCTTGCAGATGATTTCCGGGCTGTTGGCCGTGGTCTTGAGGCTTGTAGTTCTCCAACTTTTCGCAAGAGACTGCGTCCGGCATCCTCAAGGGTTGTCTTGAGCCTGGCAATTTTGGAATAGAGGAATAGAGAACATGGAATAGTCTGAATGCGGCAGACAGCCAAAAGACTGTTGCGGCTACAGATTTCCTTTAGGATGGCCGAGGCCATCCTCGGGTACCAGGGCTATTCGCCCTTTTGCCCCGTTAATTTAGAAGAAGAGAGCCGAAAAGAAAAGAATTGAGTGAGATGAATGTGAGACCATGGCAGTGTGTGTGTGTGTGTGTGTGTGTGTGTGTGTGAGTGTATCCAAGGTGTTAATGCACGTCGGAGGAAGGTGTTATTGCAGGTCTGAGTAAAGCCAATCGTTTGAGTACAGCGCTTCCTGTAGCAGGCGTCGAAGGTGCTATACCAGTCCCAGAAACGAAGTTCAATTCCCCGCCCGGCTCAATATTGAAAGAATGAAGTTACTGGCAATTTTGTCGACTACCTGCTCTATTTATACATGTATCCGCGACGTGTTCTCTGCGCGGTCCGTTACTTCGTAAATTGTATCTGCCTTCTGGTTACAGATATAATAGTCAAGTAGCCAATTTTCAGAATCATTAGTAATAACTGATCTAATTAATGTTTTATATACCGGCTATCTTGAGTTTTGTAATCTAAGAAATGGAATTCTAATCAATATTAGCAAAACTCCGATGATCGCCAGTGACATTACTATGCCTATAATGTCAAAGAGCATAGTTCCATAAGCTACATTCATAAATAGTGCCACGAGTGATTTCCAAATCATCCATAAATTCACGAATCACGAAGTGAGGAGTGAATTTATGTAAAGAATTTGGAAATCAAAAGTGACATTTGTTAGGATTATTTAAGGAATAAAAGTAAGCTGTTTACTCGAAAATCATTATTTAAATACAGTTACCTGTATTTTAAAATATGTATATATTTTAATGTAGGCCTGAACGGTGATGTTTGAAAACAAATCAGAAATGTCAGGTAATGTTCATTCACTGCAACTTGATCATATTATTTATTGCCAAATAGGATCGCAATAGTATGAGAATGCACCCTAGCGGAGAAATAATGAAACACATCTGTATACTATAACCAACATTATAGGTTATTCATTTTTTTTAACAACTCGGTAAAATCAAGGAATCTGTTCATTATTTTCTATATTCAATGAATTTGGTTGGAGAAAAATAATGCCCTGATCTGTTCAGAATATTAAAAGGAGGAGGTTTTCTTTATCACAAAAGCAGGAGCTGATAAAGAGAAATCGAAACGTGACTGCAACTGGTTGAAAAAACAAAATTCCTTGAAACGTGATTGATCATTGACTACCATTTGGGGCATGAGTTGAATTGTTACTAGAATACATGTATTTATGTTGAGAGCAATTAACCCGATCTAACTGTTAAAAAAG
Organism: Diploptera punctata; assembly: GCA_030220185.1. NCBI lineage: Eukaryota > Metazoa > Arthropoda > Insecta > Blattodea > Blaberidae > Diploptera > Diploptera punctata. The sequence goes on along the minus strand of JASPKZ010006834.1, from coordinate 18,313 downwards.
TTAATCATATCTTGAAAATTAATACTTGAAAACAAATTTGAAATATATGAACCAAGTGTAGGTTGTTTTTTTATGTTAGGTGGAATTGATTTTGAGTAATCTTACCAATATTTACATAAAGTAGTTGCTGAAATAAAAGCCTAATTTAATCTGTTATTGAAATGTGACACCGGAGTGAATAAACACATTCGCATTGAGTAGAGCTTGACATACGACACTTGTAACACTGAACTTCATGAACTGTTACATAGTGGGAAAAAAACTAGTAAGAAACATCCTTATGTAAATTCTTCAACCTGATATTACTCCGATACGCCTTCTGGTAGCTCAGCAGACTTTTTTATCATCCATCAACATGTAAATGAGACAACGAGAAGGAAAAAAAGCTAACTTTTTTTGGGATAATAGAGCATTCACTATATAAATAACATGAATATGTTACAACTGAAAATTAAATTATATGCAATTATGAACCCTTAAATTGGCAAGACACTCGTGTCACTTATTTAAATGTGGCGGACTGCAGTGAAAACGAAATCAACCATAATTATTATTCATCATCTTCCTTCACGGATTAGGTATTTGCCTGTTCCGATCTCACATCTGTTTAGCCCAGCTCTTCCTTGGTCCTCCAGAATTATACATCAGTGCCATCTTTGGTATCCTATCCTCTGACATTCTTTGCAGATGTTCTATCCAATTGTTTCTGTGTTCTTCTATTTGTTGAAGAAGTGATTGTACTTTTAGTTCCTCTCTAATATTCTCATTTCCAATGTGTTCTTCTCTTGTACAACCTTCCACAGCCCGTTGGAATCTCATTTCCGCTACCTGAATTTTACTTTTTTTCTTTTTTCTTCAGGACCCAGGTCTCATTTCCATACATCGCCAATGGTTGTGCCATCGTTGAGTAAAATCTTAGCTGCGTATCGTTTCTTACTTTGTTCCTCAGTGTTCGTCTGATTGTTCCGCAAATATGTTGAAATTTCTGTATTTTCTTATTTATATCTTGTTTTTCTTCATAAGTTATATCGTAGCCCAAATACTGGAAGTGTGAAACCTGTTCCAACACTTTATCTTCTGTTACTATTTTTGTTCTTACTGGGCACTTTCCATGGAACGCCATTACTTCAGTTTTTTTTATTTTGAAATTATCATATTATATTTCTTACATATATTATTTAATTTATAGACTGCTTTTTGTAGCCTGACCTCTCTGTCAAAAATGAATACTATGTCATCTGCAAAACATAATGCATTCAATGTTTTATTTCGTACAATTTTTAATCCCATATGAACTAATTGTTTCCATTCATCAAGAATGTCGTCTAAATATATATATAAAAAAGCGTTGAGATATATATTGTGTAATTCGACACACGTTTAAGTTATTTCTATTCGTTTATTTTCTCCGGTTTTATTTAAAATGTTAAATAAATTAAATCGATTGTTGTATTCTGTAGGATACATTGCCAATTTAAGGGTTAATGAATTACAGAATGCAAATTTCAGCATAAATCTAAGTAAAGGGTATTTACAATAGATTATCCTATATTGGAAGATCTATATTAGAATAGGAAGCAGCAAATTTTAAGTACGTATATTCTTGCTAAAACTATCATTCTGACTTCAGCATCCGAATTTAAAACTCAACATCTACAAGGCACTTATCTTAGAGTGCATGTTATAATCTTAAACCCAATTCCGTTACAGTTCTGATTTTTAATCGTTCATAATTTTAAAATGTAGATAATCCCATTAAAATGTTGGCATTTATTATCAAAATCATCTATTTATAACATAGAATCACCCTGTATTGAATGAAAAAAATCTACTTCTGTGCTCACTTGAGATTCTCGTCGAGTATTTTAGTTTGGCTATGTGTAGGTCTACTTTCCGTTAGATGGTTACTTTTATATTCCGTGATGTCCAGTTTTTCTTATGAACCAACCACGTTGTTTATTAATATGCTTCTCATAATAAAGACCTCTGACTTGATATTTCATGCAAGAATGTTGTTCACTTTCAGCAAACAAATGAAGTTATTCAGGAATTCAGAGCGTGCAATAAAAATATCTCCTTTTATTAATGTCCACAATTTAACCAGCAAATATAATTTTCTGTTCTACATTTAGAAGTGAATCAACTTGCTTCTTCAAACCCACAAGCGTTCAAAAATGCATTAAACGTCTTTTTTTTCTGCTTTAATATTTGTTTACGTTTCTAGATGGATCCATAATCATATCGTGTAGTATTTGTATCGTGTTAAAGAAGACTCAATAAAGCATTTCACATTCTCAGGCATAATTTATAGAAATTCACCCTCTGGCGTCAGCGATTTCACTTGGCGAATTGTCTGGGTTTAAGTCCACAAGAAAAATGACAATTATTGCTTTAAAAAATAACTGTACTTATGATTGTATAGTTAGTCAAATGAAATTTTAATATAATTCCTTCGAAACTCCGTAAGAGAAATGCAAAGTCTGCCACATATTTTGAATCAGTTATGGACTATTATGTCAAGAGACACAGGTCTTCAAAAATGGATTTTGCATACAATTTACGGCAAAGAATACAATATTATTTTCAAAACACAATAATTCATATAGCATGCCAGTTGGAATACTCACACAACATTTTGTAATATAAAAATTACATGTCTATTGATATATGTTAAATGTTTTAGAAGTTTGATGAATGCTCAAAACGATAGGCTATCATCCTTCAAACATTACATTTCATGCAATGAGCTTTGCTTATAACTGTGGTCAGATGTCTTTAAACACGTTTGATTATTTATCTTTTAAATAATTAATCCAACATGTTTTACATGAAACATGAATCTTTACTGGCTAACGTTTCCTGAGAAATTAAAATGTTGATAAATTTTGGATATCTGAGTTGAGAAATGGAAGTGCACAAACGATTGAGCATCAAGGAAGAATTCTCTTTGCCTTATGCAAACTTCCAAACGTCAGAAATATATATATTTTTTCAATACTCTGTTGAATTTAACATGTTTTTAAACATTAAATAAAGTAATCCTAATTGCAATATTCTTTATACTAATAGGCCTATACTTCTTTCGTGAATACAATAATCTCAATACATCAATTATGAATACATTCATTCTTAATCCATTTTCAAGATCCATCTAAAAGTTTAAATTTTGTGTTTGTAAAATCTGATCAGTTTAAAAGTAATGTTTGCAAATATTCCTTTCTCAAGTAACCAACTTTCTCTCAGAAGTCAAGATATTCGACATATAAACTTTCTCGCTGACAAAGAAAGGAAATCAACCCTAATGTCTACGATGCCAGAATGTACACAGCAGTTTAGTATCCACGTCGTGATGAGGAAACCACGATTATTAAACTAAAATAAAAAAAAATATTGTTTTCAAACTTGAATCACGTGAAGTACACAAAGACTGAACACTTTATTAGATCGTAATTTGTTTATTTATTTTATTTGAAGCCTAGGTACAGTATATTGAATTTTCTCAAGAAGAAACACGACTTCCATAGTGAATACTGTAGCTATTGTTTTACCCTGTTTTAACGAAACATTAATTATTGTATATATTTATATGAAAAAGAAAATTAATGCCTGAACCGGATTTGAAGCCGAGACCTCGAACTCTATATGTTAGTGCGATACCATTTTGCCATTCAGGATCCCAGTGCAAACATTAATTTTCCTTTCCTTATATACAATAATCTATCATAAGAAGCAGCGGCACGCCGGTCGCAGTGGCAACTTACGGCTTCTATAACATGAACAAATGTTTATTGAGAATACTTTACTTTATAGCAGTAACGCTTATTTTTTACGTTAAGTTATAATTGGTGATGGTAAACTAATTGGGTTAATGTTGGATAGGTTAGGAATTCTGTGACTTTATTTTTTGTTTCTCAAAATTGAGATTTGGAAGAAAAAAAAATACAGCAATTGTCAGATAATTACACTACATTATTAGATGTTTTAATACATTTTATAACACATGTGCACTCGAAATATAACATCTTTCTTTTTTTTTTCCACATTACTTAAAATCTCTATTATTTTAATCTCAGCGACGACCAAATTCAAATTCTACTTTACGTGATATTAGCTTGTACTTCTCTTCAATACTAACAAAACTCATTGTTTAAAACAGTTGAGGTGGATGGTCATAAAATAAAATAGAGTTAAAATATACCTTCTTAGGTCAGAGTCGTCGTCCTCAACTTATAAAATATGTATGCTTTTTTTGTCTGAAGACCTTTCAGAATCTCTATTCCATCTTCAGCAGGTCTTTCTTCGCTACATTACTTGATGTTCTCAGTGCTGGTTCTAATGTAGTGTTGTACGTGACACAACATTAGGACCAACACCGAGAACATCAAGTAATGTAGCAAAGAAAGACCTGTTGAAGATGGAATAGAGATTCCGAAAGGCCTTCAGACAAAAAAGCATACATATGTTATAAGTTGAGGACGACGGCTCTGACCTAAGAAGATAAATTTTAACTTTTCTTCAAGGCATACACAAAATAAATTAGACTTATGGCATTTTGAGAGAATCTAGGCAATGCACATGGTTACTGACAATTTACTTAACCAGGATTGGCTAATTATCAATTCAAGTAGATATTCACTCTATTTTCATCACTAGGTTGATTGAAGCCCTTTCCACACTCTGCACTAACTAACTAACTCACTGGCACTGTCATGACCGCGCGGATATAAGCTCTCCATACATCCCTATCCTGAGCAAATGTTTTCCAAGTATTCCCTGTATAATCTACTTCCCTCAAATCATAGTTAATGTTATTCTCCCACCTCATTCTTGGTCTACCAACCGGGTGTTTTTCCACTGGTTTTCCTACAAGAAGCTTCCATGCACGTCTTTCACTCCCCATTCGTGTCACATGTCCTGCCCATCGCAGTCTACGAGACTTAACTGTTCCTATTATATCTGGCTTCCTACAAAGACCATGTAGTCGTCTCCATTCACCTGTCTGTTCATCTCTCTTTGGTCTAAAAATCCTCCTAAGAACTTTATTCTCAAATACTCGTAATCTACTTTCCTCCCTTAAAGTAAGAGTCCATGTTTCGCATCCATATAATATAACTGGTAGAACAATAGTTTTGTATATTTTCAGTTTAACGTTTTTTGAAAGGAGTTGGGACGTCAGTATTCCCTATAATGCATAATAGTACGCATTTCCAGAATTGAGCCTATGTTTAATTTCTTTATGTATCTCATTCGTATTTTGATTATTGTTCCAAGGTAAATTGTTACAGCAAGGAATCGAACAGGGGACCATTGGAATGCTATTATGTTAACTGTTTTGTGTAGTCTTAAATGTATCAAAATACTTACATGAAAATGTAAATTATTTAATGTAACATTTACATAAATGTGTAGAGGTATATTATCTAATTTTATGAACTGTAATATATGTTTAAGAACAACTAAATTTATTATTTGCGACGAATGAGTTCAGATAGAGTTCACAAAGCCATGCTTCGTTACTGTCAAACAGGGAAGAGATCTCTGGGCCGTCCAAGGAATCACTGGGTACAAAATTCTTCTGTGAGATCGTAACATGGCTATAGGCATAAGACTTATATGAATGAAAAAGAAGAAGAATGAATTTATTTAATTACCAATATTTCATTTTATCAATGATCTTTAGGGGTTTAAAACCGGTTTGTGACGCAAACCTAGCAAAATGATAATTATAGGGAAAATATTAGAGTTCTATCCAATAAACAACTATTGCTGTATTTGTACTTTATTGTGGCGTGGAACAATTAATCATATTTTATTATCTTTATTACAGTCTAATACTTTTTTGTGCAGTGAATGAAAGAACTACTTAATTGAATTTCCTGACTGATTCTCCATTGTGAAATGCATTGTAAATGGCTGTTCATTGCATCTACTGCTAATTCATTGAGTATTCATGCAGCTTACTAGCGATATAATCTATACTACATGATCTTACTCCGTCCATTCCTAACTTCAACGTAAATTGTTAGCCTCACAGCAAAATATGGTATCGATCGTCATCTATTACCAAAAGTACAGCTCCGTTATAATAAGCAATGCCACGAGTGATTTCTAATTTACCTAGAGGATTTGGAAATCAAGAGTGGCATTTGTTAAGACTATTTAACGAATAAATTTAAGCTGTTTACTCACAAATCATAAATTAAATATGGCTATTTTAAAATATGTATATATCATCATCACCATGAACAAATTCGTTTTAGGCCATGTGGCCTGTACGGTAAACCTAGCGAAGATGGTCTTGATCTTTCCACCGATGTTTTGGTCTTCCTTGGTCCCTATGTCCAGTTGGGGTATATTGGAATGCCAATTTTGGAAGTCTATTTCTTGCCATTCTTCTCAGATGATTTTTCCATTCTTGTTGGTATCTTTGTATATTTTCATTTAAACTTGCTACTCCAAGTTTTCCTCTGATAGTAGTGTTCCTTTGGTGATCCAGTCTATTAACTCCTAACAATGATCGTAAGAAGCGCATTTGGCTTACTTGAAGTTTATGAGAGTTTCTTTTATTTAAAATCCAAATTTCACTTCCGTATTTTAGAGCAGCTTTTGATGTGACGTTATGTAATCTTAGTTTTGTCTCTGTCCTCATCTGTTTACCAAAATGTCTTCGTATTACCCCATTCATTTTATTATATTTTTGTAATTTTGAATCAATGTCACTCTTATACTCTGCAAATACACTTCCTAAGTAAGAGAAATCTGACACTTGTTCTATAATTTTTCCATCAATCTCAATTTTCACCCGTTTGTATGTTTTTTCCACACATTGCCATTGTTTTGGATTTTGATGTGGAAATTTTCATATTATATTTGCTGGCAATTTTGAATAATTGATATGCTGCTATTTGTAAGCTATCTTCGGAATCTGATAATATTATTTGATCATCAGCATATAATATTGTTTGAATTATTTTATTCCTAGTTATTGAAATTCCACTGTTTACTGTTTGTTTCCATTCTTGCACTATTCTGTTAAAATATATATTAAATAAGAGTGGAGATAGTCCACATCCTTGTCGAACACCTTTGCCTGTGTTTATGTGTTCTGTTATTTCTCCATCTGGTAATTTAATTTTGATTTTAGAATTTTGATATAAGCTTTGTATGGCTCGTATTACATGTGAGTGTATATGTTCTTCATGCAGTATCTGCCAAAGTTTATCTCGGTTTACATTATCATATGCCTTTTCATAATCTATAAATAGTATGTACAGTGGGAGATTAAATTCTCTCCTTTTTTCCATAATTTGTTGCAGGGTAAATATTGCATCTATAGTGCTCCTCCCTTTTCTAAATCCACATTGTTCTTCTTCCAAAAATGTTTCAGTACTTACTGATAACTTATTTTTAATTATGTTGGCATATAATTTAGATGCAGTTGGGAGTAAGGTAATGCCTCGGTAGTTATCACATTTGTTTTTCTGACCTTTTTTATGTATATTAATTACTAGACCCGTTTCCCAATCCGTTGGAATATTAAGACAATGCCAAATATTGTTAAAAAGTTCTAATAGTTTCTCTTTCAAGGCAGTTCCTCCATACTTAAAAAGTTCTAAATTTAAATCATCTAAACCTGGACTTTTCCTGTTCTTGGCCTTCTTTAAAACTTCTTCTAGTTCGTCCATTGTTATGTCTGGTTTTTCTATTTCATTTTCACAAGTCAAATTCGAAGTAATTTTTTCAGTGTGAGTGTTCGGTTCTGACCAAAGATTTTTGTAGTAAGTAATATATATTTATTGTAAACATATGTACTTTTTAAAATTATTTTTCACTGAGAGTAATTAATATTATAATTACAAAGAGATACACATTATCTCAGTCAAATCATAAATTTATTACGTCGACGTTTCAATCTCCTTATGTGAGATCATTTTCAAGACATGGTTGTTTTATGTTTATCATAAATTTATTACGGCGACGTCTCAATCTCCTTATGTGAGATCATGTTTATCATAAAACAACCATGTCTTGAAAATGATCTCACATAAGGAGATTGAAACGTCGACGTAATTAATTTATGCTTTGACTGAAATAACGTGTATTTCTTTGTAATTATAATGTAAACATCTATGTTTGAAAACAAATGAGAAAGTTTGGTTATGCTTATTTTGTTCATCCACATAAACTAGATAATATTACTTATTGCCAAATAGGATCGCAATATTGTAAGAATACACCCTAGTGGAGAAAAAGTGAAACACATCAAATTATATATTATAACGAACAATATAGGTTATTAATTATTTTTACGAAACAACTCCGTAAAATCATTATTTAAAAACACAATTGTAGAGTGGCCAGAAAAGTGATCTAAGTGCCAAACTTTTAAAAATTAATTTTTTTTTCATCCAAATTGATCTATGTCCTATTGCCATTGTACTGCTATTTGATTTAACTCCAAATATGTACTCCTACTATTTGAAAAAAAAAACACCACTAAATGGTGCATGCTCTATGTCCTATACCGTATTTCGCTCATTGTGATCTAAGTGCCAAGACTTATCCACAGCAACATGTACCATTCCCGTCAACTTTCTTGTTACAATTTCGGGATCCATAAGGCTGATACTGCAGAGGGAATAATGTGTGTGTGTGTGTGAGTGTGCGTGTGCGTGTGGCATGACGGCCAGTCAGGAAGAGAAGGGAACTAGATGGCTTATTGCATATTACAGGCATTAAATATGGGACTTCTCAGTACTTACAAACAGAATCTGTGCGTATGGAGTAACAACTGCGCTGGCCAATTAAAGAACCAGATGCTTTTGTTTCTATACATGTTCCTGGTGGCAAACGGCTACTTTCATACCATTAACCACATATTTCTCATTCCTGGACACTCATTTTCTTCATCATATCGCGATTTTGCACTTATTGAGAAACGGGCTGGACGTTTTAAGTTGCAAACTGTGGAAGATGTTAAGACTGCTATTGTTACTGCAAGACCCTCGCAACCCTTCAAAGTGCTGGACATGGAGAATATTTTTTTTTATTTAGACAACGTCTCATCCAAGTACATTGACACTAGGTATCAGCAAAGCTACATGGCTGCTACTCACCAGAGACCACACAGGAGTGTTTTTTTACAAAAGAAACTACAGTGATATTGCATGTTGCGAAAATTGTTGTTTAATGAAAGCAGACAAAACTGAGAATCACATAAAAACTGCAAAACTTCCAAGCCTGAATGATGAGGTACCTCTCAATATATTAAAAAAAGAGAGACTTGTTCAAAATGCTTGATTTTATGAGCGAGGAAACCAAACAATATTTTTGAAGAATTTTGTCAGTGTAGGCGCCAACTGATGATGATGGCGAACAAGGACTTAGATCTGTTTAATAATATTGCTACTGGACTTATATATTTTCAAACTTTTTCAACTTGTTTTTGAAACATTGTTAATTTTTTTCACAAAGTTCCTTATGTGATATATATTATCCATTTTTCCTAGTTTCTTGTGTTTTTAATATAAAATTATGTGTCACTAGTGTTCCACAGATGTAATTTTCACTTTTTCCTAAAATAATTAGTTTGACTCTTAGATCACTTTGCCCCGCCACTCTACAATTATTGAACACACATTTATCAAATGTGTACTTCGAAGGGATCTGTTCATTATTTGCTATATTGAACGTATTTTTCGAGAGTCAGTCACTGTTCAGAATATTAAAAAAGGAGCAGCTTTATTTAATATGATAAACAGAAGTAGTTTAAATATCGAAGTGAAACACGACTGTGATTGGTTGTAAGACAACGTTCATTGAAATGTGATTCGTCATTGACTCCCTTTTGGAGCATGAGTTAAATAGTTTTTCTAATAGAATTATATACGAGTAATATATTAGGTACACCATGTTGACTTTGTTATTAGCGAATCCTGAAGGGATGTAGCTATTGAAGTTGTTTATATGAAAATATATTTTTTTAAAGTGGTGTTCTATACCAGATACGAGTCTGTATAAATTAAAATGAACAAAACACCCAATAATTATTTTATCAGTATGTGAATTATAACTTCTTCTTCGGCTTTCCCCCCATTTATAGGTTTGCCGTCTTCGGTTTCCATTTATTTCTATCATTCCAATCTCTTTCTTCCAAATTCCTATCATCCATTATAGTTCTGACATAAGTTTGCCATTTCCATCTTGGTCTGCCACGTTTATTTCTTCCAGGGGGTGACCATTGGTATATATTTTTTGGCCATCTTTCATTTTCCATTCTTTGTACATGACCATATCATTTAAGAGTTTGATTTTCAATCCTCTTAACAAAAGATGTGGTAAAATTCATTTCTCTTCAAAGGAATTCATTTCTTATTTTATCCTGTCTTGTTTATTGAAGGCTTCTTGTAAGATAATCAAATTCGATTGCTCTAGAATTATAACTCATAAATATATTAAAAATCAAATTTCAAATGCAAGGAATGTTTTACTAATTAAAATGTAAAATAGAAAAAATAATATATTTAAACATTTCATAATCTCTAATTAAGTGTTGCACCAGTAGCCAATCACATTCACTGAAACCATTATCCTATTGGAGAGAATCTATTATAATATATATATATATATATATATATATATATATATATATATATATATATATATATATATATATATATATATAAAGAAAAATAATTACAAATTTATATCGTAATTATTTTTAAATACCCTGTGCTGATTACCCGGCGTTGCCCGGGAATCTATTTATTCTTGGCTCAATGAGCTGAAAGACAAAAATGGTTATTATGAGTCAACAGTAAAAGAGAGATATATGCTGTTGCATACTTTTTTTTAGAAATTTTTGAGATATTTAATTCTGGGTACATTAATTTGGTGTACATATTTGTTATGGTTTAGGCAGCGTAAGCCATTTAAGCGTCCAAAAGCTAATTTTTTTAGTGCATTGATGAATTTTTCTTTTAGCTCCGACTATATTGTTATTCAATCAATGCCCCAGGTTGTCATTTCGACATTTCTGGTGTTCTCTCCTGGCATTGGCGTAATTTTGTAACCCACTTCTGATGTTGTGACGTTGGAAGGCGGGGTTAAGGTGCCTCAGTGATATCATGCGTGATGATGATAGTGGTTCGCCTTAATCCAAAACATAATCTAAGGCGAATATGAATGATAAAAGATTGTGTTGGCCAGATTATTTTCGGGGAGCGATTGGACCTTAATGTTTCCTGATATTTGTCTTACAGGCGAGGAAAAACCTCTAAAAACATCATCGAGGAAACTTGTCCCGACCGGGGATCGAACCCGGTCTCGCTGCATGACAAGGCAACACGCTACCTCGAGACCGCAGCGGTGGACCCGGCCTCATAGTACGTACGATAATTTGTTATATACCTTAATTAAAAGTCTCTAAATAATAGTAAAAACTCCATTAAAATCGGTGAAGTAATTTATAAATCCATAAAGGAAAGACCGACTCACAAACACTCATTTTTATATATAAGATTTTAAAAAGGTCTGTTATATAATAATTGTATAATATATGTAGATTTGTGTTAAATGGTATTGCGAGATAATGTTATCGTTGTATCTGTTATGAAGGGATCGCTTGTCTTTTCTAAACGCTACACAAGCTTCTCCGCTTAGCGTTTTTGTTTTGTTGATGTGCAACACAGTTCAGATTAAGATGGCGTACGTTGTATAAAACCCATGCGTGCCGTGTGCTAAACTTAATAAACAAAGTTTGTAATAATTGTGATAGTTGTTTAAGCGTGTGCACAGTGTTTTAGTAATGTTTTACGCGTGTTTTGATGTGTGTGGAATGGACGCAGGAACTGGGGTTGTCTTGAATTCTGCACAAGGTTCGTAGATTTGTGTTATGATATTTGTAGGTTTATTCCTAGCCGTTTGGCAATTGATGTTATCAATAAACCTCTCTACTTTAACCTTAGTTTGACATCTTAAAGGTACCTTGGCCCAAGTTTCCAACATGGGCCGGAGATTTTAAAAAACCTTACACAGATTCTAGCCTACCATACGAGTATTTTACTTTCACGTATTAATTTTTATTCAACACCAGTTAACACTTGGCGTGCGCTGCTACGCCTATAAAATGAAAAATAATGTTTTTATGTTTAGTTGAATAAGTAGGAGCAAAATGTTACCACCATCATCATAATAGTCCATTCACGAAATTAGGTCATTTTCTTACCTGTTTCGGGGCCTTAATATGAAAATTTTATATCCTAATTATTTTTAGATACCCCGTGTTGAATACCCGGCGTTGCTCGGGAATTTACTTTGGCCTATCCCAATCTTCTTGGCATAAATGAGCTGAAAGACGAAAATTACTATATTTTCGTGTTTAGTTGAATAAGTAAAAGGAAAAATTTGTATCATAATTATTTTTAGATATCACATGCTGATTATCCGGTGTTACCCAGGAATCTACTTATCCTGATCTTGTTAGCATAAATGGGCTAAAATACGAAAATTGTGTTTTATATTTAGTTGAATAAGTAAAAAAATATATATCGTAATTATTTTTAGATACCCCGTGCTGATTACCCGGTGTTGCCCGGAAATCTACTTATCCATGTCTTCTTGGCATAAATGAGCTGAAAATCGAAAATTAACGTGTTTTATGTTTAGTTGAATAAGCAAGAGAACATTTTACATCGTAATTATTTTTAGTTACCCCGTGCTGATTACCGTCGTAGCCTTGGAATCTACTTATCCGATTTTCTTAACATAAGTAAGCTGAAAGACGAAAATTAATGTAATTTTGTGTTTAGTTGAATAAGTAAAATAAAAACAATTATAAATTTATATCCTAATTATTTTAAGATTTCTCGTGCCGATTATTCGGTGTTGCCCGGGAATCTACTTGAACAGATCCTCTTGGCATATATGAGCTGGAAAACAAAATTCGTTATTGTGAGTTATCCGTAAAAGAATAGCCGCCGTGCGCAGGTCCGGAAATCTACTTTTCCCGATCTTCTTGGCATCAATGAAAAAAAAATGGTTATTGTGAGTTATCCGTAGAAGATAAACATGTGCTGTCGCGGACTTTTTTGTACAAGTTTTTCACGGTGTTCAATTATATGTACAATCATTTTATGTATTTGTTATGGTTTAGGCAGCGTAAACATTTAAACGTCTAAAAAGCTACTTATTTCACGTTTTTAACTACAAAGGGCAATTTTTAAGGGTATAGGAGTTGAGTATTACTCTCTCTTATAGTCTGTGTTCATCCCGAGTATCTCCTGAACATTTTGCAAGAAGCCAGAACACAATCGGATGAACGGTATGGCAGCGCATAAAATACGTATAAACAAACATTCATTTTTATATATTAGCATATAGAGTGTTTGAATGGTATAATATCTCGTATTTACATAGTTCATATGTATGTAGGTATATGAAACAAAAATCAAATTGCGTTTTGCATCTTTCATTTTATTTTTAATTTGAAACGAGATAAAATGTTAAGTTTGTTATGGGTAGATGTAGGTCAGAAATGGTAAAAATAGCATTGTTTTAAAAATATGTTTATTTGATAGTGTAATGTTTTAAGAATATGCTCACAAATGTTTAGTGTTTAATTCAACCTGTAAGTGGTTTTTAAAAATTAAATTCCAAAAGCTTGTGCGCTGCCACGACCCCTTTAACGAAAACATTTAACTGAAATATCTAGCATTCGTGGAGATGGAGATTCTAGTACATTCAATAAAGTTTAATAAAATCAACCATATGGATCTGATGTTAAGTACTGAAAAATTGGAGTGTGTTGGACACATACAAAAAATTATGGATGACCAAGTTCTGAAACTTACTAAGGAAATGAAGAGGATATATGTTAGAAGATGGTAAACCCTTAGGAGTATTTCATCACCTAACAAAGAAGGAAATAAATAACCTTCAAAGGTACTATGGCAAGGCCATAAGGGATAATTTTAGTAGTCTGGAAAATATGAAACGTGATGTTTGGACAATCTATTTCCACAAACTATCAACAGATGCTGTACAACATCACGGTTTGTGTCTTGATGGTGAATATACGTGGTGTGCTTTCAAGAAGACACAATTTAGTAATCAGGAATATAAACACAAACACATTCTCCCTAAACCAGGTAATGTCTCTGCAATCAAACCAACTTTACATTCCTTAGCTATTCCTCATTTGCTAAAAAAAGTGTCTTCATATTTGCAGCCAGAACGCCAATGAAAGTTGCAATAACCTAATTACGAAATTATGCCCAAAAACTAAATTTATATCAAAGATTATTGATGAACTTTGCATATTTGATACAGTTGTTATTTTTAACAATGGCAACAAAGGGAGGGCAAAGGTAATCCAACATTTAGGCCTTGATCCTGGAGTCTTTAGAAATAACATTTTCCATGATATTGAATAAACACATCAACGCATAGCTGAGGCATCAATGGAAAAAAAACTGTGTCAGGAAGCCAGAAAAGAGAAAAGAGTGAAGAGGAAACAGACAGAAGATGAGGAAGTGGCTGAAGAATATGGTTATGGACAATTTTAGATGTTTGATACATAAGGTAACTAAAATATTGACTAAAACGTTGAGCTTGGTTTTCCAAAACTTACATTTTTCATACTTTATGTACCTTTTACTCAGAAACTGTTAGAGATAACTGCATGAAACTTAGCACACTAGTTCAGAGTAATTAAATACACATTTTAATAGAACAGAATTTTAATATGGCCATTTACTTTTATTTTTCAGTAGAAAAGGTAGATTTTCGAGGCATTCTTTTTTATCACAGAAATTTAAAAAAAAATTAAAATAACAAGGAGAGAACAAAAACAAAAATGCTTGCAGCAAACACCTAACTAACTCTCGTGAAACAGATAGTATAAATTTCAAACTAATCCAAATAATCGTTTGTCAGAAAAAGTACATGAAGAAAGGAAAAACAAAATTCTGAAAAAATTATAAAATTAAAAAATTTATAGTTAAAAATATCTGAAGAAATCATATAATATTGTCCAACACGACTCACAGTACATGGGTTTCATAAAAAAATATGTCTAAACAAAAAAATCCACGAGCCGACCGAAGAATGCAAGTGTGTGTTATGTGGACAAAGATGTAGGAAATACCACATCATAACATGTGCGAAAAGAACAAAAACTATCACAGACTACAGTAAAGACTAAACCACCGCTAATGCTCAACCGGAGTGCACATTTCCTATTATTATTATTATTATTATTATTATTATTATTATTATTATCATTATTATTATTATTATTATTATTATTATTATTGTGTGTATGTATCAAAACTACCTGCATAATTTCAATATTATTGAAGATAAGATTAAACAATATAGAACGATGCATTAGCCCTATGACTCCACTTAATAATCGGGAATGTTGTTACTGTTTCATTTCAACCTTGCTACATTTTGTTTAATCGAATTTAAAGTTAATCTCTTGTGCTTGGTCACACAGAATGAAGTGATGGACAGTTGGTTATTTTAAAACCCACTGTCTAATTTACCTCAATAAGCTGCACGAGTGTGTTGTAACCACACTGCGAACATAAGTAATGCAGCTGTATTCTATAAAATTGGTTTGAAAAAATTTATTCCCAATTCGAAGAACATTAGATTTTAGCAAAAATATTTTTTTAAGGATTATCTGAGCAATCAGAAACAATGTTGTGAGTGATGGGTTCGCGCTAATGAACTTACATACATTAGTTAGGATGTGCTCCGTGAGCAGATGAAACTCAGCTGGTACTCACCTACATATAACTGTGTTACCGGAGGATCTCTGATGTATATTCAGGTGGCGTTACTCAAAACTTGTAGGAAACACCAAACGGCCGATTTAGCTGCCACATCAACTCGGTCATGCCAGCATCACTGGACACCCGTAGTTACTTACTTACTCACTGGCACTATCGAACCCGTAGGTTCATGGCCGCGCGGACATAAGCTCTCCATACATCCCTATCACGAGCCAATCATTCCCTGTATAATCCACTTCCCTCAAATCATAGTTAATGTTATTCTCCCACCTCATTCTTGGTCTACCAACTGGGCGCCCTCCCTCTGGCTTTCCTACAAGAAGCTTCCATGCAAGTCTTTCATTCCCCATACTTGCAACATGTCCTGCCCATCTCAGTCTACGACACTTAACTGTTCTTATTATATCTGGCTTCCTATAAAGACCATGTAGTTCGTTGTTATGTAGTCTTCTCCATTCACCTGTATGTTCATCTCTCTTTGGTCCAAACATTTTCCTAAGTACTTTATTCTCAAATACTTGTAATCTCCTTTCCTCCCTTAAGGTAAGAGTCCATGTTTCGCACCCATATAATATGACTGGTAGAATAATAGTTTTATATATTTTCAGTTCACTGGACACCCGTACAAACAGAATATGAATATTTTCAAAATAGTATTTGTTTTGTACAGGTTGAAGCCTGATCGCTGTATATGTATATATATATCACACAGCGGGCCCAGGTTCGATTCCCGGTCGGGACAGGCTCCTGGGTGAGGTTTTTTCGGGGTTTTTCCTCACCTGTAAGACAAATGTCAGGAAGCTTAGGATCCTACGGTCCCAAAAAAATATCGGGCCATCATCATCATCCTTCACCGGTGTGGAAAGCAACGCGAAATAATTTCCGAGTAAAGCTACAAAGCATTAGCATGAAAAATGCTACGATTACAATGAAAGACCTGCCCTCGGGCAGAATTTCTATGGTGGATATATATAACGTTTTTTGAGAGAATCTTGCCCGACAATGAACACGATATTCTAAATTTGAATGATTTCAATAAACTTAACACATAAATGGAAGCTGCTGGTAAATTTTGTGTGTGTGCACACATGAGATTATAAATTAACACACAAATTAAAAATAAAAAACGAAACAATTTTAAATAATTGAAAACTCGCCACAACATCTTGAAAACACACATGAATAAATAAATATTATTTCATCTTTAAATAGGCAAATAAAATGTAATTTTATCTTCAAAACTAACATTTTTTTTAGAATGGGAGCACTGGTCATCTCTCTTGTGCTGGTGAAAATTAATCTGCTACAGCGTGAAACAGAAGAAGAGCAAGAAAGCGAAAGGAAAAAACCAAGCATGCGCAGATATAATAATGTTATATTTATTCTGGCAGAGTTAAGGCCATAAGGCCCTCTCTTCCACTCATATGAATATCCACAAGGTATGTTGACTCCTGCTTCAACAGCTAAACGTTAAGAATTCTTTCCCTGCCTTCTCGTTCACACCATCTAAAATTTGGAGCCACAATGTCAACTGTCGAATATGTCTGGGAACAGACTTCCAGATAATATGGTTGTTTGTACGCACCAGTTTTCATGTTATGATTTGCAGCTTTATTAGGGAATTATAGGTGTGGTAGCTTCCCGTTGCTTTCCACACCGGTTAAGGATGATAATAATGATAAGGATGATGATGATGGCCGGATGATTTTCGGGGACCGTTGGGCCACAAACTTCCTGACATTTATCTTACAGGAGCCTATCCCGACCGGGAATCGAACCCGGGCCCGCTGCGTGACAAGGCAGCACGCTACCTGGAAACCACAGCGGTGATATATATATATATATATATATAAAACATTAACATTATCCGGAATCATGGCACCTGCAGCCGTCTTCCGGAAAGCAAACGCCATTCTTCTCTGTCCATCCATTGATCTTCCTCCAATCCTCTGATATTCGTAGCCGCTTGTACCCCTTCTATCCAAGTTTTCTTTGGTCTTCTTCTCTTCCTCCTTTCCATTGGGATTCATTCCATAAGAATTTTAGACAATCTTTGCTCAGGCATTCTTTTGACATGGCCATACCACTGTAAACTTTTCTTTTCTATAATGTCTATGATGTCTGGCTTCTCTTGTACATCCATAATTCCCCTTATTTCTTTATTTCGCAAATATATATATATATATATATATATATATATATACAACATTTATTCTGCTGGTTATATTATATCGATACGAAACATAGACTCTTAATTTAAGGGGGGAGAAAGGATTGCAAATATTTGAAAATAAAGTTCTTACCAAAATGTATGGACCAAAGAGAGATGAACAGTCAGGCGAATGGAGAAGACTATATAACAGTGAGCTACATAACCTTTATAGGAAACCAGATATAATAAGAACAGTTAAGTCTCGTAGCCTGCGATGGGCAGGACATGTGGCACGAATAGGGAATGGAAAGTGGAGACATAGAAGCTTGTTGTAGAAAAATAAGTGGGAAAACGCCCAGTT